>CAJGYO010000195.1:0-90099 GCA_904845875.1 Miscanthus lutarioriparius
TTTAAAAAACAAACGGCGGTAGGTAATTGACCTGGCTACGATGACTCTGACGTCTTTGGTCGCAGTGATGATGATCGGAGTTTTTTCATCGCGATAACTTTTTTAGCCTTAGTATGAAAGAGTGGGTATCTAAAGAGTATATCCACAGCAAACATTCTCGTGCGAAACCACTCTCTGCATTGAGACCTAGAGGCTAAAGGTTGCAGCGACGTTAGGTAAAACTGGTCAGTGGTGCGAGAAACCGGTGACCCAGCTCGCGCCTTTGCTCACCAGGCGTGATCGAGTTGTTCACAGCACTTTTGAAGCTTTACAGCCTTAAGAAGGAAAGGTCAAAGCTTTATATGCCACCATTCACTTGGCTTATAATGGCACTTTTAGCCAATGAACAATATTTTCTCTCTCACAACAAATCAGTACTGATGCTTTTAGTCATGGCTTATCGCCCAAGTGAATAGGGCACTAACCTTTTTATACAAAAAGGGAGAAAGGGCTAAAAAGTTATTTGGCCATAACTTGAAATTTAAGAGATTGTCCATTTATTACAAAGGTCGCACTTTGGCTTATCCGCCTAACTAATTTCTAGGGGGGATGATCTCATCCTCTATCTCCGTAGAGTAAGTCCTATGTCGATTGGGTCACACAAGTTGATCGGATGGCTTGGCCATTTTGAGGGATGGGTAAGGAGCGAGAGGATGCCCCATGTGGGTTATTCTCGACTCGTCACGAACCACGGACCCATTCCACTCGAACATATCCGGTAGAAACTTCCTAACCCATCGCTTGTGCCGAGGCAAGTCACATGCTAATGGGTCACCCTTAATTTACATGTTTTCTCCTCATTAACTTCGCTTATCAAGCTCTCCTCAACCCAAAGAATGGCAAGGGGTTGGGGCCTCACTTAGGGGCCATCAAGAGTGTCTATTCGATAGACATTCTCTATGCCCCACCTTCTCGTTAAAAACTAGAAACAAGGTGTGCGGAAACAAACTCTAAGTCAAACTAGTCGGACCACAAGAAACCTATGCCCCAGTAACTATGGCGCTTTTGCTCACCAAAGATGATCAGAGTTTTTGTCCCAAAAAGACTTTTGAAGCTTTAGCCTTCACCTTCCCAAGAAGGGTTTGAGAGGCCAGCAGTCACCCAAGTCGTCGGATGGCTAGAAGTGCCACTGCCAAGGATGGGTAAGGAGCAGGGGATGCCCTATGTAACACCAACTCCGTCATGAACGACTTAACCGGACCCCACGAACATATCCGAGTAAGAGCTCCTAAGAACTCATCCTCGAGCCATCGAGGTAATTTTACCAACCCCACTTTACTTTTCCAATGCGTGACATTCATTCATCCATTCTAATGCATGCATTCTTACATTCATCCCATACATCCAAGCATCGTGATATGCAATTGTCGCATCACAATGCTTCACATCGCATCACGGGCGATAGTCATCTCATTCAATATAAGCGGTGACCTAACGAGGTTTCAAGGTTGGCCGCTTACGAAGGGCTCCGAGGCCACCACGCATCAAACAAAGCTAGGGGAGAAAACACGGATGAGCCCCGATGGGCCTTTCTTTGGACCACAGCTAGAAGCGGATAGGGACATCTCGACCTTCTTGTTCGATCCTAACCTCGAGCCAAGCCCACAGAATCTCCATCAAGGAGAGGCCAGGTGAGCCTGAGTCGCTCTCCCGAGGCGACATGGGCATTTGCCGGAGGCAGAGTTATGAGGCTGGTGGAATGCCACATGAGGGCTATCTTGCCGACCCCGTCGGTGAACGACGGACCAGATTCACTTAACATGCCCATTAGCGAGCTCGCCGAAGCGTGACACTCGAGCATCGAGGCAAGTGTTGTTAGCTCAGGCCCTCTGGTTGTGGGAAACCATGGACGGGTGATGCATGAAATTGGCCGAGCCCTCACCGAGCCCAATGTGGCTTGGGGGCTCGAGCTGCTGACCCTAACTCAGAATCCAACTAACCGGGTTCAAAGGTCGACCTATGAAGGGCTCGAGGTCGTCAAGATCGAACAGAGCTAGGGAGAAAAAGTAGATGATCCCAGCGGCCTTCGCCCCACCCACTTAGAAGTGGATAGGGGTCATCTCAACCTTCTTATTCGATCCTAACCTCCAGTCGAGCCCACAGAATCTCCATCAAGGGGAGGCCAGCGGGCCACCCGAGTCGCCTCTCACAGGCGACAGGCATCTACCAGAGGTAGGTTAAGGAGCGGTGGAATGCCACATGAGGGCTATCTTGCGACTTCTGGCCATGAACGATGGATCCTGGATTCCACTCGAACATGCCCGTTAGTGAGCTCATCGGGCACTTCTCGAGCCATCGAGGCAAGTGTCATTAGCTCAACCCTACAGTTCACGTGAAACCTGGACGGATGACAACCAATCAAAGATGAGCTGACCCTTGACTAGCCCCCTCTACATGTGGGGCTCGAGGAAAGTTGGACTCGCAAGGAGACCGAATGCGTGGTTGCAAAATGATGGCTTAGATCCTAGGGAGGGGGCACGTGCGAAAGCTAAGAATAATGTTTCTAAAACAAGAGACGCTTTTTCCTGCTAGTTTCGCTATCCTCTCCTCGATCTTTAGTGACACCCGACCCCAGCAATGACAAGGGGTCGGGTCTCACTCGGGGGCTGATAAGGGCATATATACTATTTCTAAAACAATCATCGTGCCCGATCCCTTCCTCACATTAAAAAACCTAGTGGCAAGGCTTGTGGAAAAGAACGACTGAGTAAGGCTGGTCAGACTGCAAGAAACCTATGCCCCAGTAGCTACGGCATTCTTGCTTACCTGTGTGATCAGAGTTTCCCTCCTACACCTCAAACTCTATGGTCTTAACAAACAGAAGGGTCACATTAACCTCTTTTCACACATAAAAAGGGAGAAAAAACAAATTTGTTCGCATCTAAGACAAAAGAATAGATTTGATCAAATGGAATGATAAGTTTATTTAAACGATAAAGAAGGGTGAGGACTTGTCCGCTTGTTACAAGAATGACCACCAGCCTATCTATCTAACTAGCCCCCTCGAGGAGAACTATATCTTCTATCTTGTCTCGCCAGTCCTACGTTTAAAGGGGAGCCACCACCGTCTCCATCTCCTCCAACTCGTGGACTTCATAGCTCTCAGTGCGTGCCCGTGACTCATTGCCTCCAGATCGATGTTGTCCCCATAATGAGAATGAGCAATCATGAAGGACTAATTGACCCTGGTGCAAAGGGCACTCCTCTCGAGCTGGCGCACCCGAGCTGTGATCTCAATGGCACGAGCCATGAGCGAGCTGGTCCCCTCTGACCGCACTACCTGAGGTCATCGCAGACCACTCGAGGGCAGCGCTTCGGGATACCAAGCTCATCACTCGCGCTAAAGATTCCTCCTCACCTTGGCAAGGTCCATAGCCAGCCCAACAGAATGCTCTCACCTTCAAACTTCTAGGTAATCGCGGCCGAGCTTGCTTGGCGGAGGTGAGCCCACCTTCACTGCTGCAATGTCATGCTTTTGGAAGGCCTAGTCATGGTCTTGAAAGCTTGGTCAAGCTCCTCATGAGCCGCGCCACATTATGAGTGGAGCCCTCCGTAGTTTGGAGTAGTTCATCCCGCCCCTGAGCAAACCGAAGCAAGCGCCATAGCCTCTAGGCTCGCCTCTTGGCGCTAGGGTGTCGACACTTGGGCCAGCTGATGGTACAGTCACGCCAAAGGTTTCGAGCACCGCTATGTTGCACCCAATTGTGACCCATCCGTCATGGCCGCTACCACCTCCACTTGCATCAATGGGGTCATGACCGGCTGCGTCGCGCTTACCACAACGGTGCCACGAGCACGGTTGGCGCCCTATCCGTCCTACCATCGACATGGGTATCATGGCCATCCGGGCTGCTCTACGACCTCAGAAGGCACCCCTTGAGCCCCACACTGCCCACCTGTCCCACCGAGGGCATGGGCGCCACAGTGAGGCAATGCCTCAACCGCCCGACAACGTGGGTCACAATGGCACCGCTCCCCTCACCGAATAGGCGCGACACCAGCAGATGGCTGCTGCCTCAATTGAGGGCGATGTTTTCTTTGGCACCAGGCCAAAGGATTACATTGCCTACCGATGCTACAAGGATGAAAAGCATGAGTCACGGTGAAATCCGACCAAGACAAGAGAAATAGAGAAACCGATAACTCACCTCAATGTCGCCGTGGTGGCAGATGCATTTGGGGCTTAACCCCCAACCATTGCTCCTACTCGTTGGAAGGAGGTCGTTTGAGCCCCGCCTCTACTCTTAGGCGTAGGGGCTCGGCTCCCTTAGCACTTGGGGTGCTAACGGTATGGCCCACCTCCATGGCTCCTCGGACGCACCCTCTCCTCCGTGGAGCAGGAAGGGTCCCCCACTGTAAGGATGAACCGCTACATGTCGGCAGCATCCTTGTTCTCTAAGATGTCCCACTCAATATCATCGGCTACCTCCTCATCGTCGTCATCATCATCACTATCCGTTGTCCTCCCCTCATTACTATACTGCAGCCTTCCCTTCGCTTCTTCCTCTTCTTGTCCTCCTTCGCCTTCCTCCTCACCACTCACCCTCGACGTGATTCACCATCCTCATGGCCGAATCCTCGGCAATGGCGCCAGTGATCCCATGAGGATAAGGTTCCTCGACCGGTCTGCCCTCTCAAAGTTAGTGTCAAGGGATCGGGAAATCAATTGAAGAGAAGGCAAGAGAAGGGGAAACTTACAAAGGCAACGTGGCCTGGCTCCGGCTGCATTGGAGGATGCCCCGGCACCATGTAGATGAAATCGAGGGGGGCACCCGCATTGTCTTGCGAAGGCTCCATTGCCTCCTTGATGTGTTGCGTGATCTCGAGTTGGGGAGAGTTCCCTCGGTGAGCATCGCCCGTCGAAACGAAGCCTCAAGCGCCATCGCATACTGGCCAGAACATCGTCGCCATCAATGGCGCCCACCCTCTTGCATGGTAGGCCCAGATGACTCCTGACCCCTTCGTGCCATTCTCCTTCAGGATATGGATGGCGGCGATGTGGTCTTGGGTCTTCTTCTTGTCCTTCTTCGGGACGCCCCACTTCCTCCATGGCTCCAGAGCCTCTTCGATCAGATGCCCAGTGAAATCCAAAGAGGGGCTGCGGCATCGCTCTTGAGGTAGAACCACTATGAAAGCCACCTTGTTGGACATCGAGAGCCGCATGGACGGTACTTTCAACGACCTGGTTGTTTACGAAGTTGGATGCCGATGCTCCTCATCCCGGCATATGCAGCCTCCCGCCTACCACTTTTCTCCCTCTTCTTCTAGAGGGTGATGGTGAAGAAGTACCTCCACAAGTTGAAGTGGGGCTGATCCCCAGAACCCCTTGCATAGGGCGACAAATGCCGCCATGTGCTGGATCCCATTGGGATTGAGATGCTACAACTCGATCTTATATAGTAGTGCAAAGACCCCTCAAGAAATTGTGGGCGGGGTCGTGAACCCACGTGGAAGTGGGCGAACGACACCACATAGCCGTCGGACGATGACATCAAGTCCCTCCTCACCGGGCAGCAGCTACCCTCCTTGGCCGAGGTCCATGCGCGGAGAACACCACGATAGGCGAGGCCCTCCATACGCTAGAAGGTGATGTCGTAAGAACAGCACCAGAGATCCATTGGAGGTGGGGGACGGATGGATGCGTGCTCAACAATGGGCGAAGATGTGGGAGGCAGAAACCCAAGTGATTGGCGGTGGAGGTGGGTGGCTGGAGGTAAGGATCGAGGTATGAAACCCTAGGGGCTAACCTTTTGGTTTTATAGAGGCGATGGGTGTGAGAAACCAACCACTGCCTAGATCTCCGCGCCATGATCTCGCCATCACGTCTTCTTGCCCGCACGCGGCACGCAACCTCGGTCCATTCCCTTGGAAAACTCGCTAGACGTTTTGCCTCTCCGGATGAGCCATGACCCATCGCAAGTAAAAGGGATATGGAGCTAAAAACGCTCCTACAGCCCATCTAGGCCCGGGAGTTCAAAGGTTGGCCTACCGATGGGTTCGACAACCGCTCTAGGCACCTTAAGAGCGAGGGGTGGAACGGGATGGGCCCGCTAGTGGCCAGCACCTAGGCACATGAGCGCCGCAGGCATCCTAGCCCATGTTCGAGTCTCGATAAAAAATGATCCATGGTTTTTCCTCAAAGAAAGGTAGAGAGCTCTCGGGACCGGTCGAACGGACCCAAGAACTATATGGATTGACCAATTTGAGAACATGGAGTCGGGCCACCTGGTGACCCAAGCCGGATCCCTATAAACGGGATGCTTGGGCCCCACTTGGACTAGCTAGCTAATAGCTTATCGAGCACCATGGCTCTTCCATAGAGGAAAATCATGGCATGGCTCAACCTCCTGGCGGTTGGAAAGCTGTGGATGGGGTAACGATCACAAAGATGAGCCGACCTTGCCAGGACCCCCGCCACGCACGGGGCTCGAGGAAAGTTGGACTCGCAAGGAGACCAAACGCATGGTCGTAGAACAACAGACCCCCATAGGGGTTTAGATCGAGGGAAAGACCTTCGACCCACGAACCTCATGACTATACCCCGAGGTGTCCGATCGCAACGAAGGGAATCGCTATCCCCTGGGACATGCCGAGGGTGACAAAGAAGGCCAAGTCCATCGAGTCCTCCCATTCAAAAAGCCTCCGATGGAGTATTCTCCTCCTCCACGGGCTCGGGGGCTACTATCGGGACCAATACTAGGGTGCCCAAGAGGAGCTAATGACCATCAACATTGACTCATCTGAGCAGTCAAGAGCACGACTATGGCTCGAACCGACCCTAGGCGCACAAGCTCTACCTCGCTCAACCCCTAGGGGCGAACTCCGCCTCGCCCGACCTCTAGGGGAGGGCTCCACCTCGCTCGACCCCGAGGCCATGGGCTCTGCCTTGTCCAACCCTTGGGTTTGCACTCCACCTTGCCTGACCCCAAGACCATGGGCTCCGCCTCGCCCGACCCCAAGGCCATGGGCTTCCGCTGCTCGACCCTTTGGGTTTGCTCTCCGCCTCGCCCGACCCCAAGGCTACGGGCTCCACGTCGCCCGACTATTGGGTTTGCGCTCTGCCTCACCAGACCCTTAGGATCCTGCTCTGCCTCACCTAACCCTGAGGCTATGGGCTCCGCCTCGCCCGACCCTGAGGCCACGGGCTCCGCCTCATCCGCCCTCTGGGGGCAGGCTCCACCTTGCTCGACCCCGAGGCCACAAGCTCCGCTTTGCCTGACCTCTAGGGGAGAGATTCACCTCGCTCGACCCCAAGGCCATGGGCTCTGCCTTGTCCGCCCTCTAGGGGCAGGCTCCACCTCGTTCGACCCCGAGGCTATAGGCTCCGCTTCACTCGACGTCTAGGGGCAGGCTCCGACTCGCCCGACCCCGAGGCTGTGGGCTCCGCCTCATCCGCCTTCTAGGGGTAGGCTCCGCCTTGCCCGAGCCTGAAGCCACAAGCCTCGCCGACCTCTCGGGGCGGGGCTCGCTGCCGCCTTGACCCCGAGGCCACGGCCGCGGTCTCCCGCCTCTGGGGTATGTGGCAGAACCTCCTAAATTATAGGACCCACATGCACCTGTCACTGCCCAATGACCTTTGACACCTATGCATATGTTCCTGGTAACTTAAGAAGACTGTCTGGTGTCCTCCCGGAGAACCCTGAATCATCCATGATTTCGAAAGCGGGATCATATTACTGAGTCATTGCGTAGATATAGCATTAATTCAAATAGCTACACCCGTAGTAAATCAGTGGAAGTCTTACAATAACTTAGTTTACAAAATAGTAGTTTCAAACCTTACAACTAAGTTCGATAATTACTACAAAAGCGTAGTAGTGGAGTGGCATTATAACATAATACAAAACACACAATTAAAACCGCCTACCTTAAGGCCACACATTTACTTCTCTCATCATCGGATCGATCTGATAGTCATGCAACACGGCCCAAAAGCAGACACGCTCATGAGGCTCACACCGCAACAAGGGTCAACGAACCTCGAAAGTACAAAAGTACTCAACAAGACTTAACCAAAATAAAAGCGATAGAACTCGTGAATGCAAGCCTCGGATATTCAAGGTATGGCTTTAGCAATAATCAAAGTTCTTTTGCATAAAAGCTCTTTAACAAAATTCTTTATATCAACATTTTTATCTTCAAAAAGATCATATACAAAGCTGACACAATCCAAAATGAGATCATGAAACTTCATATCCAACACTTTCTCAAACTTTACTCAAGTTCTAGTTATTAACTACGATGATGAACAGTGAGTTAAGTCTCCATAACCGAGGAGCAACGACGATTCAAACCGATTAAACCCAGCTGGGGATTCCAGACCACGCGACATATGTAGGTCCCCGACTTACATATATCAACCTACCCTCGGATCCTCTAAAACAAGAATGGGTCCGCGCCACCCGAGAATACAGTACTCCACCAATCCAGCCCATTGCCATGTGGGTACACGCTATTCCCGCCATCTCTCCACTCCCAGTGCACGAGTAGCCATTCTCGTAATAGAATAGCCATTCTCATAATAGAATAGCCAAGTTGAAATAAAGAATTTTGTTAAAGAGCTTTTACGCAAAAGAACTTTGATTATTGCTAAAGCCATACCTTGAATACCTGAGCCTGCATTCCTGAGTTCTATCAGTTTTTATTTCGGTTAAGTCTTGTTGAGTACTTTTGTACTGTGGTTCAGTTGACCCTTGTTGCAGGTGAGCCTCATGAGCAGGTCTGTTTTGGGCCGTGTTGCATGATGGTTGTTCGATCCGATGACGAGAAGTAAATGTGTGGCCCTTTAAGTTGTATGTTTAATTGTGTGTTTTGTATTATGTTATAATGCCACTCACTACTATGTTTTGTAATAATTATCGAACTTAGTCGTAAGGTTTGAAATCATCGCTTTTATAAACTAAGTTATTGTAAGACTTCCACTGATTTACTCGATGTAGATATTTGAATAAATGTTGTAATAACCGCAATGACTCAGAATGTGATCCCGCTTCGAAATCATGGATGATTCGGGGTTCTCCGAGGACACCGATAGTCTTCTTAAGTTACCGTAAACACATGCATGGTCGCCAAAGGTCATTGGACAAAGTTGATGTGCATGTGGGCCCTATAATTTAGGAGGTTCTACCACAATAATGCACCTCCAAGTCATAATCTTTAATCAATTCTAACCATCTCCTTTGTCGCATGTTCAATTCTGACTGAGTAAAGATATACTTTAAACTCTTGTGGTCTGTAAATATGGCACGATTACGCAAGGTAATGCCGCCAAATCTTCGTGAGCATGGACAACTGCTGCTAACTCCAGATCATGAGTTGGATAATGTTCTTCATGTTGCTTAAGTTGTCTAGAAGCATAGGCAATGACTCGGCCTTCTTGCATCAATACACATCCAACACTAATACCTGAAGCATCACAATAAATGTCAAATGACTTCTCGATATCAAAGTTGGGTTAATCTTTGGTGCGATGGTTAATGATCTCTTCAAAGTCTATAAAGCTTCTTCACAATCAGATGATCAGACAAACTTGGCTTGGTTCCTCAACAACCCAGTGATGGACTTGGATACTCTAGAGAAATCTAGAATAAAACAACGGTAATACCCCGCCATTCCTAGAAAACTCCGAACCTGATGAACAGTGGTTGGCGGTTTCCAATCAAGCACATCCTTAACTTTGCTTGGATCAACAGCAACTCCTTCAGCTGACAAGACATGTCCTAGAAACTATACTTTCTTAAACCAAAAGTCACACTTCTTGAACTTGGCATAAAGTCGATGTCCTCTCAAGCGGTCAGGACAATCTTTGAGATGTTTCGCAGATGTTCCTTCTTGTTCTTGGAATATACTAGAATGTCATCAATAAACACCACTACAAACTTGTCTAGCTCGTGCATGAATACTAAATTCATCAAATACATGAAATGAGCTGGAGCATTTGTCAAACCAAAAGACATTACCAAGTATTCATATAATCCATATCTTGTGGTAAATGCCGCTTTTGGGAATATCTTCAGCTTAATCTTGATTTGGTGATAGCCTCGACCTCAAATCAATCTTGAGAAAACTTTGGCTCCGGCCCATTGATCAAAAAGCAAGTTTATCCGAGGTAAGGGATACTTATTCTTAATAGTCACTTCATTGAACGGACGATAGTCAACACATAACCTCGTGGTCTCATCTTTCGTTTCACAAAATTGCGTGACATCCCCAAGGAGATGAACTAGGTTGGATAAACCTCTTATCAATCAACTCTTGCAACTAAGTCTTCAACTCGGCTAATTCCTTGGGTGGCATCCTATAAGCTCTCCATGAGATCGGAGCTGTTCCAGGTTTTAACTCTATGTTAAACTGAATATCCCTATCAGGTGGTAGACCGGGTAAATCTTTAGGAAAAACATCAGGAAATTCACACACTACCGGGATATCTCTAACCTCTTTGACGGCAGTTGCACAAACTTTGCCCACTGATCTTCTTAAGGTTGGAAGTTGGATAAGAAGTTGAGAATTACTATCTGGCAAACTCACCCTTATTGTTCTATTCAAAGCATCTATAACAGTCTTATGCTGATACATCCAATTCATTCCCAAGATTACATCTATATCCTGATCCTTTAGGATAATCATGGTAGTGGGAAAAATATGCCCACCCAGGTTTATGGATACTTGGTATACCATTTCCTTAGTACACAGACGTCCCCCGGACGACTGTATAAAGAAATTTTCCTTTGTTGCCCCAATTGGAATTTCATGCTTCATGACAAATGTTCTATTGATGAATGAATGAGATGCATCAGAATCAAAAAGCAAAACAGCAGGATGATCGGCGATAGGAAACATACCCATCATCACTGGCTCCCCTTTCGTCCTGTCTTCCTTTCATCTTTGCCCTTCTGAGCATTCTGATTATTGTTCTTGTTCTGTGCTTGACCCTATTGTTCATTGGTAGGGGCCTTCTGATAATTTGGATTAGACTGCTTTGAATACGGACATTCCCTCGAGAAATGACCAGACTTGCCACAATTGAAACATGGATACTTGTGACCCTAGGGTGTTGGAGCAGGGACCCCAGAAGCATTTGTCTGTTGTGGATTCTGATAAGTTGTAGCAGGACGGACATTTGATTGTTGCTCCGCTTGGAACTGCGGTGGACGATAAGGAGGACGATAATGGTTTACTTGATGATAAATCACCCTCTACCTCTTTTGATTTCCACCAAAAGATCCAGACGGCCCACTCTTTTTCTTCTTGATCTCCTTATGCTGTCGATACTTTTCCTCTGAAGCAATTGCGATACTTTTCCTCTGAAGCAATTGCAATATTTACTGCCTTATGATAAGTAACATTGGTACAGGTAGTCATCATTGTCTGTAGTTTGGTATTCAGACCTCGCATGAACCATTTCTTTTTCTTGGCATCTGTATTGACATGTTCAGATGCATACTGTGAAAGATGATTAAACTTTCCCACATACTGCATAACCATTTGATCCTCTTGCTTCAAAGCAAGGAACTCATCCGGCTTCATGGCCATCACTCCTTCTGGAATATAATGGGCTCGGAAGGCAGTACGGAACTCAGCCCAAGTTATTGGAATGCCAGCTGGTTGCATAGCCACTAGGTTTGCCCACCAAGCACCTGCTGCACCTCTAAGTTGCTAGGCAGCAAACACAGGTTTCTAAATCTTCGTGCATGGAATAAAATCAAATTTCTGCTCCATGGTCCGAAGCCAATCATCAGCCTCCAGTGGTTCATAGGCCTTGGTGAACACTGGTGGTCTTGTATCTGTAAAATCAACATACATAGCCTCCTGCCTGTTATGATTGCGACCACGGTTTCCTTGCATCATATTCTGATTACTCTGAGCTATCTCTCGAAGCAACCGAGCATTGTCAACAGTCACATTAACTAGCGCCGCAATGGTGTCAGCCAAATTGGGTGGAACTGGTGGCGGATCAGGAATACCGTCCTCATCTTATGAAGTACTAGGAATATGCGAACCCCGCGTACGACGCATCTATTCATAACAAACCAAACTTTACTCACAAGTCTTTATTGAATTGCAACAAGAGCTTACTCCAAACACATTACATATGGTTTACTAATTTATACACAAGACCGCATCTAAACAAGGCTACTTAACTTTAACTAGAACTCACTATTTTACAACTCTACTCTTCTCCTCGATCACCTCAAACTTCGGGATCGGTATCCATTCTGGAAACATTTCCGCCTTCATTGTCACTTTCATCGACCATCACTAATTCTTCTGGATCTTCTTCTTCTTCCTCTTCCGATTCACTATCATCGGCAAGGATGACACCTGGGTCCATGGCATCAGCTTCGGGTTCATGATTTGGATCCAGGAGGTTGCTTAGACTATGAACTTCTTCATACAGATAAGTATTATGTTCTTCTAAGTCTTCTACATAGAATTCTAGCTCATGAGTTCTAGCTCTAGCTACATTTTCTCTATGCCAAGCTTCATTTCTTCCTTCCACCATACGAACTAACATACGTTCATAGTTCCTATGAGCGGTGGTGAGATGCCTCAATTGATCCTGTAATTCTCCTACCTGGATGGCATCCAAGGCCCTATCTCTAGTAGCTTGTGCTAACTCTATAGAAATCCTCTATATCTCTGCCTGGGGATCAAGCCTAGAGCTGCTACTGCTAGCACCGTCATTCCTAGGGGCAAGCTGGTGATGAGGAACTCCTTTGGGTCCGACGGACTTACGGGGCGTTAGCTTGGTATGAGCCATACTGTAGGAAGCAAGATTAATCCAAGTAAGACAATCTAATAACAGTCTCAAGAGCAGCAAGGGTGGATTACACAACTCAACCTAGACTCACTACCCAACCCAGACTCAGAGGTGAAGGAAGTAACAAGTGAATTAATCATGATGCATGAATCATTCTTATGAACAAAAACATCAAAGCCTATAAGGTACATAAGCAACAGTTGTTTTTATATAGGGCATAATAAGATTACTACTCCACCACACAAAGCCTTTTTAATCAAATAAGGAATGGTGAGAATGAAATAAGATAAGTTGGTAGCAATTTGGACCAAATTAACAAGTTAAATAGATTTGTCCCAAATCATTTTGAAGTTTTGTAAAACAATACAACAAAGACTTTGTAACGATCGCCTCGATACCATTCTATGGAGAACCTCCTAAATTATAGGGCCCACATGCACATGTCATCGTCCAATGACCTTTGACACCTATGCATATGTCCCCAGTAACTTAAGAAGACTGTTGGATGTCCTCGGAGAACCCCGAATCATCCACGATTTCCGAGCAGGATCACATTACAGAGTCATTGCAGTATTACAACATTTATTCAAATAGCTACACCAGAGTAAATCAGCGGAAGTCTTACAATAACTTAGTTTACAAAATAGTAGTTTCAAACCTTACAACTAAGTTCGATAATTATTACAAAACATAGTAGTGGAGTGGCATTATAACATAATACAAAACACACAATTAAACTGCCCTGCCCAAGGGCCACACATTTACTTCTCATCATCGGATCGAACAACCGTCATGCAACACGGCCCAAAACAGACCTGCTCATGAGGCTCACCTACAACAAGGGTTATCGAACCCCGAGTACAAAAAGTACTCAACAAGACTTAACCAAATAAAACTAATAGAACTCGTGAATGCAGTTCGGTGTATTCAAGGTATGGCTTTAGCAATAATCAAAGTTCTTTTTGCGTAAAAGCTCTTTAACAAAATTCTTTATATCAACATTTTATCTTCAAAAGATCATATAAAGTCGACACGATCTGAAATGAGATCGTGAAACTTCATATCCAACACTTTCTCAAACTTTACTCAAGTTCTAGTTATTAACTACGATGATGAACAGTAAGTTGAGTCTCCATAACCGAGGAGCAATGACGATTCGAACTGATTAAACCCAGCTGGGGATTCAAGACCACACGACATATGCAGGTCCACGACTTACATATATCAACCTACCCTCGGATCCTCTAAAACAAGAACGGGTTCACGCCACCCGAGAATACAGTACTCCACCAATCCAACCCATTGCCACGTGGGTACATGCTATTCCCGCCATCTCTCCACTCCTAGTGCGCGAGTAGCCATTCTCGTAATAGAATAGCTAAGTTAAGGCTTACCGGAGTATGTGGTTAGTACTATAAAGTCTCACCTCATGCAGTTCAACAACGGACGGACCTCAATCGACACAGACGGAAAGAACCCGCTCACAAGACCTCCATGTCTTGTGGCTCCCCTACACCAAGTCCGCCCGGTCCAGATTTATTACTCCACATGCTCATATTTCATGATCACATAAGTAACTAAGCGTAACCAAAGATCCATTTAAATCTCGCAGGTGACAGGTAATAACCCGACTTGTATCGGTCTAAGCATGGCTAAGCATAACTAGGCATTTACGAAGTAAAACTGGTAACAAGGTAGATATGGAAAAACAAGGTTGGTAATGCACCAATTAGGTTTTCACTTAACTCCTAATCACTTAATGCAATAAAGAAAAGCAAAAGCCAAATCAATTTGTAAAACACAAGGTAGGTTTAAATGCATCCGAGGCTTGCCTTGATTCATGAAAAAGTGCAGTTCCTGCAATGTTCCACAAATATCAACCGACCTCAAAAAGCGGATTAACTTCCTCCACAACTTGATTAACTACCACGTGCTCACCTTCGCTCACTACACACAGTAACAATGCCATGTTTAACATGATGCGAGATACAAAATATGATGCTCGATGATGGATGCAAAATTAACAACTTGAATACAACTTTCCTTCAAGCATGTACAGCTTACAAGTCAAACTAACTAAAACTTTTTCGTAACACTTACTTCAATTGCCAAGGATCATTACCAACTAATGACCCAAGGTCATCACTCAATCCAAAATTCAAACAAAACCTAAGTCATTAAAGGTTACTATTTGATTTTATGAATTAATTATTTAATTAAAAATTATGAAATAAATCAACTTGTTTCAAATGAGCTAAAATTTTTTGTAAAGGTTCATCACATGATAACTAAGTGGCAAAACCATTTTCATAATTTTTGGAAAATTAATTAAGCCTAAAAAATTATGGAAACTCATTTATTAATTAATTGAGCAATTTTTATCACATTCAAAAAAGTATTGAAAAACAACATTTCATATTTTTCCTAAATAATATACATCACAGAGAGGTCACACAAAAATTTTCATAATTTTTTGGAGCTCTAATTAATTCTACACAAAAATAACAAAAACATACACTATTCATCCATTTCTGAAAATAGAAAATTTCCATTTTGAAACCCACGGTCACTGACAGCGCGACCCCACATGTCATCCCTGACCTCCGCGCTGACCACGGCGACGACGGGCGCTGACCGGCGATTTCTCGCCGCCGGTGAGACCAAAGGCGATGGCAAAGGTACCACTGTGATCACCATGACAAGGCGCATCTACTGGTGTCACAGATTGCATCGATAACAGCTCAAACCGAGCTCGACGCCGGCCATGGCGGCCACGATGGTGCGGCTGCGCTACGTCGGCGAAACAAAGCCAGTAGCGGTTAAACAAAGTGCAGGGGAAGGTTCAGCAGCTCACCCCAAACTCGATGGAGCAAAGAGCGGGACCGGAGAAGCAACTGGGACGCCGGTTGTCGGTCACAGCGGCCACGGCGGAGCAACGGTCGTTGATGGCGGTGTTCTGATCAATCAAGAGCACGCTGAGCAATGATCAATCAACAGAGCACAAAGCTACATGGACACAAGGCGAAGCTGGAGCTATGCTGAGCAAGAGCAAAGGTGCACCGGAGAGCTCTAGCCACGGACGGACACGCCGACGGAGATTCTCGCGGCCGCGAGGAAGAAAGACACGACCAGCGTTATCTCGGTGAAATCAAGTTGCAATAGTTGGTTGGCTGGGCGCGCAAGGAACAAGCGGAGCTCAGACGGTGCTTTGCCGAGGATGTGAAGGCGCTATGGCGATGGCAAAACTCAACAGAGCAGTGGCGGCGGCGACTTGAAAAGCAGAGGAGGAGAAGAGAAGAACGGCGCGACGCGCCGCCGTGGCTATAAACGCGACCAGGAAGCAAAGAGAAGCCACGCATGGGCCTTCTCCACGCCAGCGTGAAGCTAAAGACGGCCACGACTGCGCCCGGAAGCAGAAAGAAGATCACCGGCGGTGAGGTGGCTTCCGGCACTGTTCATCTTATTTACAAAATTGCCATTCGATTTAAAATCCAAATGACTCCACGTGATAGCTCATGGGTGGCATGGTTGAATTCTATGTTTTTCTCCCTCTATTCTTTCTTCCATCGTTGTTCTCGTCTGGCACTATTTTTGTTCTCAAATGTGTGAAAGGATAGATTGTCTATTATTGGAGATATATGTCGTGTTGTTTGCTTGGGGATAATACATGTTTCAGTTTCCCCGATGACGTGGGTGATAAAACAAAACGTTTAACTCATGTTTAAGCATGCTTTCTTTATATTCTAGTCCTAATATACCGATGTATCCACTGTGATAGATCCGGACTCCGGATTCTTGTTTTGTCTAGACGTGATATGCGTTGTTTGGAAATTTATTAATCTTCTATCTCCACTATAATTGAAAACTTGTCTCTATCAAAATCAAAGGGTTCATAATAGATCTACGTCAAATCCAAAGGCCCAGAAACGATGTTTGATGGAGGCTTCTCACACCCCCTCACCTCCGCACTCTCCACGCCCGCATCCTCGTAGCTCTCGGCAATTAGGATCCAATCACCGATCATTCAACCATCAAAAAAGAAAGTCCCGGAAAAAAGGCATGACAACCTCCGCGCCGCAGCATCCTCCTGTTGACGCTAGACTCCGGACGACTCTCGCCACCATCGCCGACCTGTTGATGGTCGCCGCCTCCTGCTGACTCACTTGGCCGCCGCTGCCGATGGACTGCACTGCGACTACTGCTTCGAGCCCTGGACGCCGTGCTAGGGCCACATACGCGCGTACGTGGCACCGGCATCCTGCAAACGGCGGCGACCGGACGGCACAGCTCCATCAGACCCGCAAACAACGGCAGACGGCGTACGCGGCGACCAAGACACAGAACCAGTGCCGCGAATGCCGCGGCGAGACCTGCCGAGCCTGGCATTCAGATCAGGCGTCGGCAAGAGGTTGCAGTCCGTTCGCGAGGGCACTTCTCCAGTCGACAAGGTCATGGTGCCCACGACGAACGCCGCTCACAGCCCGGCGACCATCGAAGACACCTACATACGGCGAGGACAGCAACACCGAGGAGCAGCTCATCACGCCGTGGACCGTCTCCGTCGCCAGGTGAGCGTGCGTGTGTGCGTACTGGTGCTAGCCAGGTGAACATGAGTGTGTGCGTGCATGGACTGGTGCATGGCACTGTGCTGCTAAAGTTTACTGGCTTCCTTGCGATACTATCAGAAATCTTGTTGTCGCCTATCACATTTGTTGATGGATTGGTCACAAATAATTTGAGAACAATTGATTTCTGGTTTTCTGAGATTTTGTGCTGACATTGACTATCCATTTGTAATAGGTACTATAAATAAAAATCAAAGGTCCTGCGTCATCACAGACTGCTTGTGATACATTAACTAAATGTCTACGTCGAGAGATACACACAATCCACTAAACGACATCACCAACATCATAGGTATGATTTTACATTGTATTAATTTGGTATTAATTTGGTACCATAAATCTTAATGCTCTTTTCTAGACATTCGATCAGAGTTTAAAAAGTTTGACTTACAATAACTCTACAAATTGATTTTTACAGAGATCGTTGGAGTAATATATAACTTTAGGTTGGCTAATTGATTTCCTGTGTTGTGACCATATAGATGAGGCCCGGCGGACTAGGGAACAAAGGAACTTGCAGCAACGAATTCGGCGAGCTGAAATGACCGACGAACAAAGGGAGGAGATGAGGAGGAAACAATGTGAGTACCAACGTCACTACCGAGAACGGAAGAAGGTCGAGTCCCAAAACAATAGCGCTTCTTGTGTTTTGACTGCACCCGGTATAATTTTTCTTTGCTTAGTTTATTATTACTCAGGCTCTTAATATACTCAAACCAACGTTATGAGATGGACCAAAAAAATGCAGGTACTAATCGTTCTTAGATAGACCAAAACTCGCCAATTATACTGGACAAGGAAAATATCCAACCAACCGCACATGGGAATCATAGCCATGGTGGCATTGGCACATCAACGGCAATAGGCACTGCTCTATCAGTGGCTAGCGGTAAAGATTGGATACGTGTTTATTATGTGAAAGAGTCTCATCATTTAATTTTTGTAATCTCACAAACGTGACCCTCGCAAATATTAGTAACCATACGATGGGCGTAAAGGAACGCATAACAACGAAAAGAGAAGAGCGTAGATGACCGATGAGCGAGAGAGAAGAGAATAAAAGGAGACAACGTGAGTACCAACGTCAATATCGAGCACGCAGAAGACTCAATTGCAAAATAACAAAGACACCGGTGCTATCAACCAAATAGTGCCATCGTCCTTTCTTGGCAAAGGTTAGTAATATCCGAGACCATAAGGATTTCATCCACCACTTGATATATCATGAACCTTTGTTTATATTCATATCTCAAGGTGCGAATTTGAGCTATTTGGATTAGCGACAATAATGGAAACCAAATGAGTTAGCGAGAGCCTATGGATTGGTTACAGAAATGATAATTATGTTCGGTAGCGTGAGAGCCCCACCTACTCCGGGCGAGAGGTGTGTCCGGTCATCACCACAACATTTTTTGCTATTATATATTTTATTTCCTACTTTGCTTATATTACTTAATATTAAAATAAAATATTAAATATCTACTATGCAGAAAGACAAATACCGAAAGCTACGCAACAACCATGTACATGTCCAATCCAATGAAGAAGAATTGACCGTGAACTATTTGAATCAGCGCATGATGGTTGGGACAAGTTGATGAAGATGCCATGGACGGTGGCCATGGATTGCACAATGAAAAACTTATACGATGATGATGGGGTCATTCACCGACATGCGCAAGGTACTACGACAACATCTATCCCTCACCGGTTATAAATGCAGCTTCATTTTACCAAATATTTATATATTAAGTGAAAGTAATTACTACAATGTCTACATTGTGTCATGATTATGAGTCATATCGCGTGCCTCCAGAGGGTCCAAACGCAAGCAAGGTGACACATGACGATCCATATGACTACATCTACCAGAACCTGCCAGAACGACATAAATTGAGAAAGGTCCCTGACTGCAGTTACTATGGTGCGATGAGGTTTCAGGGTAAGACACCCGGGTTTTGTTGTAGAAAAGGAAAAGTACAGATACATATACCAGATGTTCCTGCAGAGCTCAAAAGGTTGTTCACAAGTCAAGTGCACAATGATGCAAAATATTTCAGGAAACATATACGTTATATCAACTCACATTTCGCCTTTGCAAGTCTAGGGGTTACCACTGACGACAGATATAAAAGTCTAGCACGGACCGGTGTTTATACATTTCGAGTGCATGGTATGTTGTACTTATAAAACTCCCTTGAAAACTTATATTTTGTATTGCACTTATGGTTTTTTTTGTTTGTTTACAGATTCTATTGCCATATTTTCGAGATAGGAACTATATTTTATTCATATTTGACATGGGTAACAAAATTGTGCACATTCTAGATCCGCATTCTCCAAAACTATGGTACTCGGGTCTAGATCCAATCATGCCATATAATGGTATATTAGAGATAGTTTTGAATTATTTCAGTTTCTCCATGACATTGGTCAATCCTGCATGGAAAGAGAATGTTTACCTTTGGCGTCGTCAATTAAAACTATATCTTCCAAAAGCTATGGACCGGTAACAACTTATATTGTGTTTATCTTATCTTACCATCAAATAAATAGTGATTTGATTTAACTATAACAAATAAACACTTGGGCTCTTCTTCTCCAGGAAATTGGCAGGCTTCCTTGTCTACAAGTAAGCGTAAAATATTTCTATGTATATTTTATATGTTATCTACCAAATCAGTAAGTTAACTTATTATATATTATCTATATCATTCGCGGAGGTCAGATTCACCGAGGACAGAATTTTTAGTTGACATTTTGAAGAGCAGCGCAAATAAATGTACATAATGTACATATGACATCCATGGGAAACTGTAAGATCTACTTAAACTTATAAATTAATAGGATAGATATGTCTGTTATGCATGCGTGTTTCTACTTAAACTCATAAATTAGTATGATAGATATGTCTGTTATGCATGCGTGTTTTTCAGATAAACACATCGTTATGTACCATTATGTGTGACTTAAACTAAGCACGGGCATTATACTAGTGATTTGGAATTGGTTTTATACAATTCCTAAATCTACAACTGTATAATTTTTAGGAATAAGTCCCGGCGAGAGACATGAGTCGAATCCAAGATTCGAACTCACGCTGGTAGCGAGCACACCTGGCTCAGCTAGCCACCCGAGCCAAGCTCGGTTCTCGAGTTGGTTTCAGTTTCGGACACTTTACCCAGTGCGATCTGGACGCCAGAGTACGATCAACCTTGCAGATCGGTAAAAAAAACTGATCCGACAAATCCAGATCGTACTCTGGCGTCCACCTATGCAGAACCAATCTCCGGTCGGAAAAAAACGTAGAACCAAACTCTGGTCCGGTAAAAAAACTGATCCGACAAATCCGGATCGTAAAACAATCGCAGAACAAAAGAAATCAAGCGGCAGAAATTACGCCAAAAAAAAGTCCGGATCATACACTGGGCTCCTAAAAAGGATCCGACTCTAGGAATTACTTCAATGCACACAAAATCAGCCGGCACAAAAAATCAACCGGCACACCAGGAAAAAAAACGGCACAGCAACAAAACAAAACAAAATCTTCGGATCAGACTCTGGCAAGGATATCGGACACGTGTATATATATAATCCGTACTTTTCAGCTTGTTTTTCAGCTAAAATAATGTTTTTTCTCACAACAAATCAGTCGGAACAGTGTTTCAGCTGGTTTTTTCAGCGAAGCGAACGGGCCATATAATCCCATAAAAGATACTGGCCTCTGTAGGGATAGAAAACGGAGAGCCAAAGTAATTTCTGGGGCAACATTGTTCCAGAGGCCTTGGAGAATTTTGTATAGCATCCCCAGATGCTTCGAGGAATCGAATCTGCCCACCGTTACACACGCCATCACCAGAGGCTCATCATGGAGTCTGAGTGGATTACTGCTGGCCTGATGGTAAAGGAAAGGAAAAATTAAATGAGGCAATTTGTTTATTCATTGATGGCTTGGACAAATAGTTGCAAGGTGAGTTCGATTACGAGATACATGCAACAACAACAAAAAAGTCAGCAGGAGCATGCGAGATGTCAAGGATTGTTCGTTCCTTTTGGATGGATTGTTTATTTGATCAGATTCTAGGCTGACAGTATTTGGCAAGGATAAGAAGAGAGAAGAATAATTTTGTGCGATGAGGAGAACTATCAACGTGTGCATAGTTGTGTACAAGAACAGCAGAACGGATTACCGTAAGGAGGCGTCGCGTGTATTAAGAGTCGAAGTCCAGCAGCGGCACGATTAATTTGCTGGTGTTAAGGAAGCAACTCAAATTTGTTTATTTGCTTTTGGCAACATGTGTGCATGAGCATGACGTAAGGGCAAGCAAAAGAGGCAAACCCAGGCACATGTAGTTTAATCAAATTAAGCGACTTTGGTTCAAACTTGGAGATCGACATGTGCGGTGCGAAAGCAAAGAAACTCTATTTGGTCTCCTGTTTTGAGATGGACTTTTTTACGTGCGTATTTTGGGGAGTCCAGTTGCCCTTATCTATACCTATAATAATATTATGGTCCCGTTCGCTGGAATGAAACTTGGCTGAAACTGGATGAAAAACACTGTTTCGGCTGAATTGTTGTGAGAGAAAAACACTGTTCCAACTAAAAAAAGAAGCCGAATATGAAATAAGCCGAACAGGGCCATTAAAGAGTAATTTTTTTTAGTATGGTTCCGCTCAGTCGTATAATTTTCAGACTAAAGATGCACGTGAGGTACGGCCGTATGGGCCGTGCTGAATTCACACCGGTTCCTGAGGTTGTTTTTTAATTTATTATAGATAATTTAAACTATTGGGCCACATAGAAGAAAGAATTTTTTAAAGTAAGTTATGTTTTTTAATTATGTAACTTTTATAGTATTATTTAAAATATTTACAAACAAGTATGTAACCTAATAATGATGCATAATTTTCTAAAAAATAAAAATTTATGCAATGTTTATTAGACTTAAGTACGGCCTAATTTTCTCCGGTTGCAACTCACGGACATTTTTGCTAGTCTATATCTATACTTAATAAAAAAAGATAAAATTTTAGCCAATTTTTTAGTATGTCCTCCTCTAAATAACTAATTTCATGAATATGGAAACTGCATATAGTCCTTCTCTTTATATTACAGTGCATGACTACTTAAGGTAATCTAGAGAGATAGAAATCCTAATCCAAATAGAAAAAATATAAGAATAGAAATCTCCTGCTCGGCTACGCCCTTTTTCCATTTCAGTCGACCACACCGTCCATCCATCCGTGTCATTTTCGAATTTCCTGTTGCGTATACTATTGTCTTTTCTTTTTCAAGAGCTGTACGTCCACAGCATGCATATATAAATATATATGGGCCCACAAGGTTTCCAATTGCCTTTGAGTTAAAGTCCATTTTTAATCCTATTTTAATACATATACCGCGAGGAGTTTCTTTGTTTTATCCATTTTTTTAGTTTTCCTTTTTCTGTGTTTTATTTTTGATGGATTCCAATTGTAGCTTATTGAAGCTAACCCATAAAAAAAAAGAGAAGTAAAGAAAAGGGAAGAGATAAATATGACAAATAGAATGAAAAGTATGACGTCTATATAAATCTCTACCTCAATGGATGTCTCAAGCAAACAAAAAAAACACAGAAACAAGATTGAAGAATGGCAAGTTCTAGATGAAGTAACTGGCCCATACATGTACCCGAACCTGTCTGTGTTCAGCCTGGCTCTAACGCGTAACCTGGCCTGGACATGAACGCGAACCAATCAGGCCCTAGATGAACTAAGCTATGCGATCTGGCCATTCGCTTCTGCACAACAAGAATGTCAATGTGGTTGAGGAACATGCTAAATGGATGGATGAGAATTCCAACAAGCTCCGCCTACTATGGATTCACACGTCTTGGCCATGGGTTTGATGCCTACGCTGTTCGTACATGCCTCCCCAACGACCTCGCCCGGAGTCACGGTGTAACACCCCAGAAGAGAGATCAAAATCAACGAGTGAACGACATTGGCATGGTGGAGACATGCCTGGCGGTAGAGCGCGCTTGGAGGCTGCCTCTACCGTGACATGTTAGTAACTAAACTCTTATTAGTTTTAATAAGATAAGATGAATCGTAAATTTTATGGGTCCTCAAAGTCAAAGTCACAAAACTCAGTATTTAACTATACTAGCACGTGGATAGCATTGAAATTAAGGTTACGATATATTTACAAGTAAATATTTTGTAATAAGATGAACTATAGATTTTCATGAGTCCTCATAGTAAGTAAAAAAAACTCGATCTTTAACTATACCAACACTTGGATAGTATAAAAAATAGGGTTATAATATATTTTGAGTAAATATTAGTGTTTTTGCTATCATTTTCTCTCCCCCATACTTTTATGAGTTAGAGTACTGTGTTAAGACATGATGGGGAGTTTGATTCCAAGACAAATTGAAATGCATGATCCGATCATTGGATAAAACTTCAAACGTTCTTTACCCATATGAATTCGAGTAGAGCGTGTCCGAACATGTTATAGAGTTTGATTCCAAGATGAATAAGAACGCATGATGTGATTGTTGAACAAATCTTCTGAACTTCATGTCGTCCAAGTAACTGACTATATAAACTATAGGGAAAATTGGTTCTATAGCGTTGAAAGAATCGCGTTTCTGGAAAATACCATTAAAAGATCTCAGACACATGAAATGCCATCGAAACAATCCCCGTTACTGGAAAGTACCATTCTGTAACCATTTGGAGCAAACACCGTGAATCCACCGTTTAGCTCCTCGCCTTCTCCTTTTCATCCCATGTTCTAAGCAGTGAGCACTAGTAAACAAGCCCCTCTCCTTCCTGAGCTCCGGCTTAGGTGTGTCAGAGTCCGGGTGCGCAGCCTGGCCGAGCGTGCAGTGTGCCACCCGGTCGAGCGTCCTCCTTGCTGTGCTCTACGCCCGCGAGGCCGCGACTGCCATGCTCGTCGCCCCGCATGAGCTGTCCACCCTTGAGCTAGTTGCCCCGCGCGACCGTACATGGCGCCATGGTGTTCGCACGGTGCGAATCGCACCTGTGCATATGTGTGTGGCATGTTCAGTAGAGCACTAGAGCATGGTATATATCATCAAATGCTGGTTTGATGACGACCGGCCTCCATGCATGTGACTTAAGAAAGAAGAGGGAGAAACAAAACAAAATGATCTCAACCCAACCTGGGTTAACGTAGAGGGAAAGGAGCCATGGTGCCGGTGTCGGATCGGAGTGCTGGGTGATGACGACGACGAAGCTTTCCGTGTGTGGCCACCGGCCTGTGGGGACGAGTGACGACGATGCGATAGAGAGGCCCCCACGCGCGGACGCTGGTTGGTGCTGGCGCCGAGATGCGCGGCTACGCCGATGTCGAAGTCTTGCGCCAGTCAGTGCTGGAGGCCCGGAGCTCGATGGCAAATGCCGAGACGCAGCAGCACTTCGACGGCGTCGAGGTGAAGTTTTATTTGGTGTTCCTCAAGTAGCAGGTCGAAGTGGAACGCAACGAAGTCGCCGTGGTGTGCCAGGGTGTGTAGCCACGGCCCGACATCACCGCGCGACCGCCTATGTCTTGAACTTGATGTCCTACCTCGCCGCGCTGTGTGCCCGTTCGCCTTGGCGCTCATCCGCCCGCCTGGCCGGCGGAGCCACCCAGCCAAGGACCCATCTCGCCGTTTTTCTGCGCCCGTGCATCCGTGCTCGCAACCGTGACCCGCCGCACTCGCTACCTTACGCGAGCTGCCAACCCTCGCTCAGGCTGGAGCTGTCGGCTACGAGGTGGAGCAGGAGCCGCGCCGCATGAACCGTTTGTCACCCATCTGCCCGTGCGCATCATCCGGCCCCTAGCGCGCATGGACTCCATCTAAGCCGAAGCTGATGCAAAAGGGAGAGGGGCTTGTCCACTAGTTCTCAGTGGAAGGGAAAAAGGGGAGATGAGCAAATGGGAAGAAGGTGAGGACGGTGAATTCATGGTGTTACCTCTAAACCGTGACAGAATGCTAGTTATGGGTAACGGAGGACTCTTTTGGTGGTATTTCACGTGTTGGAGATCTTTCAATGGTATTTTTCGAAAACACGATTTTTCAGTGCTATATAACCAATTTTCCCAAAACTATATGTCCCGCAGTATTTTTGCTAGTTCTAAAAAAAAAAACCCTGACGGCCGACGCTGCTCGAATACGGGCTGCTCTCCCCTGCCGCGGCCCGTGATTTGAAGATCGATCTGGACCGCACTGCAACTAGGATTCATCTCGATACAGCCCAACTAGCCCATTCACCATTCCTCTCAACCGTTTCGCCGCTCTTCGAATTCAAAAGGCGGCGGCGGCTCTACCTTCGCCGGATTCCGCCACCGATGGATCCCGCGGCGCCGGGGAGGTTCGACAAGCTCCAGAGCTCGTTCAAGCTCACCGTCCAGTGCCTCCTCACAGCCTGCTCCCGCGAGGTTGGTTGGTTTCGTTTGCTGGCTCGCCCCCCCTCCCCTTCCTCAACTCCCGTTTCCTCCCCCCTGGCGACGCTGGTCTCGCTAGGGTTTGACCCAGCGGAAGAGCACATATCCTGGGCGGGGATTCGATTTCCCAGTTGGTCGTGCTACAGAAATGTGGGATCAGCATTCGATTGACTCGTGCTCTTGAGCGTTTCAGGTTGTCAATGAGGCTTTCTCGTCGTTCACCGATGCCGAGAAGGAGCGTCTGCACCGAATGCTCACCCTCGTGAGTGTCCTGATCTATGCCCTGTCCAATAGTTACGATGTGCAATGAACTTATTTATTTCATCCTTGCGATACCTACAAATTTGAATGCCGCGCAAAGTTCAGTTCTATTTTTTTGCGGTCAAAAGTTCAGTTCTACATCCGGCTAGTGTGAGTGTCTGTGTGTGACTCATGTAGATTAATCCATTTTGTGTTTTTTTTCAGGTGATGAAGAATACGCATGCCAACATAATGGTACAGTTTTTTGTTCCTGAAGGGTCCAATTCCTGAATAATATCAGTTTAGCATTCAGATTTTGTTCAAATACATGCCATTCTACCATTGATTTCTTAACTACACCTCCCTTTTGTAGTGGCATTACATTCCTAGCTTACTACTTTACTAGCAATGAGGACATTCCGTAGATTAGAAACAAAACCTGTGCTAAGGGTTATGTTATTATACAATGCCTTTCTGCCTGTCTCTCACTATGTTTTCTGCTGCCTCACTTGCACGGTTTACCACTTGTATCTAATATAGAAGCATGCATTCTTAAATTACAAAACTGATATCTTTTCTGTTCTGTTTGCCAAGCCTGATGCAGTTAGTTTATATTTGTCTTCCTTCCTTTGCATGTGCATGCATTGTATTGAACCCAATATGTTATAATTTGTTTTCTCTTCTTATTGCAGGATGAGTTTAACGACTTCTGCCAAGAAACACAGGTAACTTTGAAATCAGTATTTTCCCAAACACGTTGACAGATTTTCATCACAATTTGTGGATTTTCAACAAAGTATTTTTCTGATTAATTAACAGTTCAACTCAGTGAGACATATTACCATTTAGATATTGTTTAAATTCATACTTATGGCTGTAGCAGCACTATAAATATAAAAGGAGCTCTTACCCACCAAATACTATGGGAATTCCTTTAAATTCAATGGGTTGGACTGGTTGCAATTTGGTTGTACTTCACCACAAAGTATATGAGAGTATCATTCATGAAGGGGGTGAAACTGTACTATATGTTGTTAAATCCATAATTTAAATGTATCTTATCCTCTGCATCTACTGCTATAACGACAAAATATTATCATTTAGAAGTTCAGCCTTCAGCAACTGGTTTTGTCAGTCAAGTAATCAGAGTTTTGTCAATCAAGTAATCAGCAAGTAGTGGCTGCACATCACTTAATAGGCTTAGCCTGTGCCCCTCCATTCCTTTGTATTTTCTTGTCTTTCTAAGAAAAGACTCTGACGAGGGGGGCGACAGTCCCCAGATTTTGCCCTTAAGAAGTTTGTGCGGACCTTTGAATGCAGACAGGTAACGGGGGGTTTCATCAACCCTCGAACTTCAACAGTCTTACAAGTGCTACCCTCCATTTTTTTTGTCTTCCTGTCTCTTAATTTCTTTCATATGTTCATAGGCGATGTTTAGAAGTGCTGCTCCATCTTACATCTGGAGTTTTTATGCTTAAATCAAGAATCTTAAGACAGTTTTCGTCAATAATAGAAGGAAAACAGCTCAAACAAACAACTCAGGAGATTTTTGGGCCTGGAGCTCTCCCAAACCCTTACAACCATTCTTGTGATTTAACAGAGAAACATGTGTAGTAGAATGATTTCTCATCAATGTAAAGCAGTATGGATGTGCACCTGGTGTTTTCTGGTTTCTAACAGACCAGACATGAAAGTGAATGGGTTATTGGGCTTTGAATTATGTCTGGGACAACAGTAGAGATGAACATGATATGGAGAAAATGAGGCAGACAATTTTAACGTGATTTTGACCATGGGCTGCTAGTTAATATCCATCAATTCACAATGATATGGTTTCATGAAAACTTGGCCATTAGGGACACCTTGAATTAAAACAAAAAGGGCGTACCCCTTATTATCTCTAGAAAACAAGTAATTAAGTTTTAACAGTTTAACATATCCCTGGTATATTAAGGCCCACTTTATGTAATACTCCTTTGCGCTTTTGTAGTGCTTGGTAGAAGGTACTACGTTTTCTCAGGTGTAACAACATCGTTTCATTATTTTAGGTGGCTGCTGCCCTTGACAAGATAGATGACTTTGTTGAAGAGCAAAATTTGGATGCATTATCTTCAGAGAAGTAAGTGAATTATGTTTTACATTGGAGTCACCCCCCCCTTTTTTTTAATTTCAGGGTTTTTAATACTAGGCTGTGATGGTTATGATGCATCCAATGCCCTCACTTTTATGTTTGAGAACTAGTATATAAGTACATGAAGATATTCCTTTGTGAAATTTAGCATACCTTTTTCTTCACTTGTTTCTGTTTAAAGTTACCCAATATAGTTCATTTGATTTCAGGACTACTGTTGAAGAAATTGAAGAAAAAATATCAAGAGCAAAGAAGGATGAAATCGAACATTTGACTGGTTTACTGAAAAAGGTATTGAATCGGTTTTGCAGACTATGGGTGTGGCAAACTTAGGCTTAGGCGGCCTTGATTCACGGCCGGTTGAACCATGTGTACAGCCCCCAATGCGACTGTAGGGAAAACTGGAGAACGATACATGCGGATGCGGGTGTTTGGGCATGCATGAGTGTGACAGTCCTACATAAATGAATGAAAATCTGAATAATGAGAGTCGAATTTGTTAGTTCCATGACATTGTCCTCTATGTGCTTTATGTGAGCCCTTTGGGTGGCCATGTAATCGTCTAGAGTTGTTGTGTTTACTCGGTAAATTGAATAATTAGTTCTCTCTTGCTCCAAGAATTGCTAACCCAACTTAACCGGTTCCGTTTAGCATGTCCTATCTAGTGTTAATAATTGTTACTTGAATTTGGGGTAGATTAGTACAGCTTAGGGCGTGTTTGTGTAGCAGCTAGTCCCCTCCATGATGCACCAAGGCTTTATATGAGCTCATTGATCTAGGGAGTCAATTTGTTTTTTTTTCGAAAAAGGGTGTCAATTTGGTTAAAGTTGTATGGTTGCACACTATATGAGAAAGATGCTTCTATGTAGGAAATATGTTGAATAATGACTTCCCTGGGTGTTTGCATTACGATAATGAAGCCTGAATAAATTCTGAGAATAACTTAGTGGTTGGCATGAATGATGAATCCATAGGTACAAATTTCCTTGTGAAGTTTCCTGCTCACTAAGCATATTGAGTGGCATTATAGTGCTATGTGGTTGGGAAAACCAATAAAGAAAAATAGAGAACATTTAGCTTGGATGCTGAAATTTCAGTTTGCCTTGTTCTGAATTGGGTGACAATTTCTTCTATGAAACGGCTTTTCCTCCTAAACTTGATAATACAAAAATTATAGGGGATCTAGACATCTTTACTGTTATGAAATTCCATGATTTTAGCCCAGCAGGTTTGGGAGATATGGATTTTAG
Source organism: Miscanthus lutarioriparius (assembly GCA_904845875.1). Lineage (NCBI taxonomy): Eukaryota > Viridiplantae > Streptophyta > Magnoliopsida > Poales > Poaceae > Miscanthus > Miscanthus lutarioriparius. The sequence goes on from CAJGYO010000195.1 coordinate 29,483, forward strand.
AAGTTGCCTATCATGTGCTGACCATATTCTGTGCAGTTATTGGTCCATTCGATTTTGGGCCATGTTAACTGCCAAACCAGTCTCTTAAGATAACTAGAAAGATGTAGGGTGGTATTTTACAGGCTTTCCAAATTGTTAAAGAACATGAATTTTCGTGGTCCAAGCTCCCGCTATGAATGATCTAATTGTCTGTACAGTTTTTCCATCTTAAAAGTTCAGTCCTTACTTGCATGAATAACCCCCTTCAATCCATACATATTGGGAGGGATTAAGGGGGAAATTAGTTTATTTTCCACTCCAATCCACATGTACTGGTAGGAAGGGATTGGTTTTATCCAAACAAGCCCTTAGTTTATTATCAAAGCTGGGCCTTTTATGCCCTACCATTGACAAGAAAGATCACTCGACAAGGTAGTCATTTTTCTCACAAGAACATAGGATGAATGTGAGGCCATCACACTCTTGAATTGCAACCATATATTGATTAGTATCACATTGAGGTTTGAGCCTTTGTGGCCATTTGTTGAAGCTAGGAGGTATCTTCCTTGTGCAAATATGCATATCAGCATGGTTCTGTAACTTTTTATTTTTTTAAAAGAAATTTAAAATCTTTTTGGTTGATTTCGCTACAAGTCAAATGGCAAGATGACTGCTGTTAGACTTATATTATTTGCATAGGGAAGCTACCCCTGCAGATCAATTTTCATTGATAAAAAATGTTACAAGATGCGGTCAGATGTAGTATCTTTGTGCTAAGTAAATCTGTCTGGGTAAAGATATTAAACATTGTTAGTAAGTTGTTTGGGTAAAGATATTAAATACTGTTCGTAAGTTGTTTCCTGTTCACGAAAACATAGGTTGAAGAAAGTAACAATGCCATGAAAGCTCGAATTGAACTCCTGAAGATAGGGGAGGATTCAACTGCTGCAAGCGATCTCCTCAATAAGGTTTGCTGGCCCTCCAACCCACCCACCCTCCAAATTGTACCATCTGTTTTTTCATATTACTCGTCTCAGTTTGATTGGATCTCTTGGATGTTTTCTTACAGGTGACGCAGTGGAACTGCACACTCCTGAAACTATCTCCCTGAATCTGTCTCCTGACGGTTCACTGGCGCTCTGCGCTCCTGAACAACAATAACCTTTGAATCTGTGTCATGACGGTTCACTGGTGTCAAAGGACATCTTTGTCTAGGGGTGTGTTAGATGTTAGATTGGATGACATGTGAACATGTGATTCATGGATCAGCCTGGATGTTCTTCTGTGATGATTAAGAATTGCTTGTGAATGTTATGTATCGTGCAATAAAAACATCGTCTCTACTTTGGATATATTCCTTTCTTAGATCCATCATGTTCCAGTATCATTTTGGTTACTTAACGGCAATGTCACCTCGTGCCAACAGGAAAAAAGAAATGGGCAAGTGCACACTGTGTCCCGACAAGTCAGTGTCAGCCGCACAGTTTCCACACGACCAGAGGCCATGAGCACCACTGTTGCCTTAGCCACAGGCAGCACACCACAGCATCTCCATCCATCCAAATGGCAGCCAGCAGCCATCCCCTTCCTCCACCTCGGCAGCCCCACACCTCCACCTGCCGCCATCCTCGCAGCCCCTCACCATGGCTGCCACGTTCTCCTCCGTGGCTGCCCCTTCCCTTCCCAAGCACGGCTCCATTATCAGAGCTCAGCAGCAGGCGCCTCCTTCCATCATCTCTGCATCAACTGTGAGTAGGGATGCGTCCGTTCTTGCTGTTTATTTCTGTGGTTTGTTTCATGTGATCGCTGATGTTCGTATGCATGGTGCAGAAGACTGCCTTCCATGGGGTGTCGCTGGTGGACAGGAGGTGCGCGGCCGGCCACCGGAGAGGCAGCGGCGGGCGGCGGAGGCTGCTGCAGGTGAACGCGAGGACCGCCGCCAAGAACATCGAGGTGGAGGTCGACAAGCCGCTTGGGTTAGCCTTGGGCCAGAAGCCCGGCGGTGGCGTCGTCATCGCTGTTAGTCCTCTTCACTTGCGTTTTCATTGCTTCCTGTCCTTGTTTTTTTCTTCAGAGAAAAGGTCCCCCCCGCTTTATTGATCATAAAGCGTTCAAGACAGTTAAGTTCCAGCGAATTGGCGCGCCCGCCACAAAGCCAACAGCACCACTACTCGAATACATTTTGATTACTTTGGGTCACCATCAAGTGTTCATTCGTGTGATGACTGATGAGGACCATCCAAACAGCCCCGTCCCAAACGCAGAGCAGCCGGGGATCCCAGTCTTGAGCAGTTCAGAGCCCCACCCTGCCAGTCGATTCTTGGCAGTCGAGTAGCCTGGTTTTGCAATTGTTGGACAAAAGCTTTCCACTCTCCTGCCTAGATCCTGGCTGTACATCGGTGTCCATGTCCCCAACATCTTGACAATCATCAGTAAGATACTTCTCTCGCCTAACCAAATTACGAAATTTCCACAGACACCATAAAACCGCTGAACTAATGATATTGTACAGTTCATGCTTTTTACTAGCAACCCATCTAGTGGGCACATGCTCAAAATTTACCACTTCCCTGGAATTTAGAAGTTCGGAAATAGTACTCCAGCAACATTTGGCCACACTACAATCAAAAACAGATCACAAATAGACTCCTCTCACTACAGAAAAGATAAGACTGGTCCAAGACCTCTCTTCTCTTGGCCAAATTATCCCTAGTAAGTAACTTGTTCTTAGTTAACAACCACAAAAAAATCTGAATCCGAGGTGGAATATTAATTTTCCAAACAGCATGGACAGACACCGGTATAACTCCTCTATGACTGATCACCGCATACAAAGATTGTACTGAGTATTTACCATTAGAGCTAAAGTTCCAAATTATTTGATCTTCCTCTTCAAATTTATTCACCCCTTCCATTATCTCACTGTCAATTGGCTACTTCCCGTCCTTGTCTCCCGGCATGATCCTGGAATGCAGATTTCAGCCACGAACTGATGTTTCATAAATATACTAGTCACCTTGCTTCACTGAATTCAAAATTCTCGCACTAGTCATGATTTGAAGCTGAAGATCCAATTGTTAATTGCTTCTATGTAAACAACATTTTTCACTTCAGTATGATTCTCTGAATCTGGAGGCAAGTATTGCAAACAGTAACTATGATTGATTTGTTTCTTCGGCATGGGATTATTAGTCTGTGGAGTCTGGAGGGAATGCGGCACAAGCTGGTCTGAAAGCCGGCGACCAGGTCTTGTACACAAGTAGCTTCTTTGGAGATGAGCTGTGGCCTGCAGATAAGCTTGGGTTCACCAAGACAGCCATCCAAGCAAAGCCAGACTCCGTCTACTTTGTCGTGAGCAGGTACACACTTGATCCCTTGGATTATCCTGGCTACATGGTTAGGGATTATGATTTAATATTGCTAAATTTAGTGAAATGATTATACTTCCCCCAAATCTCATCTGAGTGATCTCAGGGGTGCCGAAGTTGATGTGAAGCGCCTACCTAAGAGGCCGGCGCCGCCTCGGTTTGGACGGAAGTTGACTGATGCACAAAAGGCAGGATCAGCATAACCATGGCTTTTTTTTTCTCCAACTTGAAGCCTCTGCATGTATTTTATAAACTGCAAATGTCCCCTTTTTCAGGAGAGAGCAACACACATCTGCCTTGATTGTGGATTCATATACTTCCTACCCAAGCCTTTTGAAGAACAGGTAAGCAATGCATCTCTCTCTCTAAATCAATTACAGAATTAGTGTTTACCTTTTCTGTTTATATCTAATTAAGTACTGTATTTTAGTATTCGTCTGATGAAGTTTAACCATTTTCTGTATGGCTGCAGCCTGATGAATATGGTTGCCCACAATGCAATGCGCCAAAGAAGCGATTTGCAAGGTACGATGCTGCCACTGGGAAGGCCATCGGCGGTGCGCTGCCGCCTATTGCAGTGATCATAAGTTTTGTAATCGGCATCGCCGGAGTAGGGGCTCTGCTTGTGTATGGCCTGCAATAGGCTGCTCATTCTTCAGAACGAATTTTTGCTGTGCACAAGAAGCTGAGCTGACTGCTGCTGTACTCCATCTCACAAAACATTCCGAGTCATATACATAAAAGGGAAAGGAAATATACATTATTTGAGGCTAATGGCTTGTCTAATTTTCATGCACTATTGGTTATACAGTTACTCAATTTTATTACCGAAAGGCAGCACGCTTTTCAGAAATGCTTCGATTGTCAATGCTGCTCTCATCAGCATAGAGATTTTGTCACAAAAAGTTTCTACCACTCAGGTTCCAATCCAAACTTCAAAGATCAAAGATACAGGAATCATGTCATGCACAGATTCTAGAATCATACAGAAGCATCCTTTTTTTATGACCTGTAGAAACCAATGTGCTATATTCACTGAACTTTGTGGTCAATCTGAACAAATTGTAATTTTGGCTCGTGACCGGTAACATAAGCTTTGCCAGTACCTTATCTTTTATCTATTACAATAAGAGTTGTACTGAGACCCATAACTACTCCCACTATGGGTTGACAGTTTTTGTGGTTGAAGTGATCCATGGCCCAGCTCATGATATCAGCCATCATTTTCAGCTTACTCAACCGGCTTTTAAGTCTTAATGGAGTCGATAAAAAGAATATTTTCTTCACTAAACCCTAGTTCAATTAGTTTGTGATTGTGATTTAAACATGAGAATGACCTGACCTGCAAGTCCTTGTCTTCAGTGTCATCTTTCTCTGGGATCAGCTCATCTACCAGATCAAAGTTGGGCTCCTGCCCTACCCACACTCCAGACAGACATACATCAGCATTACACATACAAAAGCAGAAGCAGGTGGTTAAAATTAGTTGGAACAAGATGAGCATGAATCCATATATATACCAGGAACTTGTTAGGCCTGCATTGCCATTTGCAACAAGCAGTCTGCTGCTACTTAGAACAGCAAAAAAAAAAAAAGAGGAAATTATCTTCAGATACATATCTCAGTAGAACTGTAGAGGTGATCATGAGCTACTGGGGAAGCCCAGGCGGGCCGCCATCGTGGGCGGCGAGCGGGGGCCGTCGCCGGTGGTGCCGCTCCTCGTCGTGGTGGCGCTGGGATGGGTCATCTACCAAGAGACCCTGATGGAGTGGTACGAGACGGTGACGGAGTTGCAGGAGACGGTGACGGACAACGCCGTGCTCCTGGTCCTCGCCCTCGGCGCCGCAGCGCTACTGCTCGCCTTGGCCGTGGCCGGCAACCGGAGCGAGGTGGTGCTGGTGCCGGTGGTGCTGGTGGTGATCATGTTCCTCATCCAGAACATCGTGCTCACCGCTCTCCTGCTTCTGGTGGTGGTCTACTTTGCTGGCATATACTACTACCGGCCAGACAGAGGGTACGGCTACGGCTATGGGTACGGGTACGGCGGTGGTTTCGGCGGCGACTCGAGCGGCGGAGGGGCGCCGGGCTGGGGTTCTTCATGCTGCTGCTGCTGTGCCTGGTGCTGTGCGCCATGTTCTCCGACGGCGGCAGCGGCTGGTGGATCCCAGGTGTGCTGCTGGTTGCGTGCGTGCTCTGCCTCAATCTCTCTTCTCCGGCGGCAAAGTCTGGGGATATGGATACCCCTGAGTTCTCAGCATGCTTTTTATTTTTATTTTCCAGGCAGTCTTGTTTCTTGCCTTATAACGTGCCATATGATGGGGGAGCATATATATAGAAAGAAGTATATGATCATTACAGTCTATTTGCCTAATGTATAATTAATTTTGCTGTTGTAATTTTAACTTCAAACTTATACATACGGACTGATTTATCTCAGATACAAACTGATTTGCAAACCAGTGTTATGTGCAACTCAGAGTGTGGTTGGAAAAGCAAGTTGCTACTGTGAGCTATGTGAACTTACCCATCTCTTTATCTTGCTTAAAACAGCTATAAAACATCTCTCTGTTTTCATCCATTTGGAAAACTGAAAGTTGAAAGCCAACAGCAGGATCCAGTGTGTGCGAGAAAATTGTACTATGTGAATGCATCACAGCCTGTTCGGGAGGCCGCATCGTATCGTGGATTATTTACTGCTGGCTGGTTTGGTGTGAGAGAAAAACACTGTTCCCGGCTGAAAATTTACGATCGTTTACGAGCAAGCGAACAGGCTGTCAGTTTCTGAAAAATCAGCTTCGGGTTCTATCCACTTGGTTGACTTTCCGCCTTTTGACAGCAGAAGCACTTTCTAGAAGTTAATTGAAACACAGCCTCAGTATCACACAGACATATATCATAATTTAGAAGACTACAAAGTCTTCACAGATAGATGGATAACATTGGTAACCAGTTACATAAACAGGTACATAGTTCACAGATCCCCAGTGGATCAAATGATCTATTTCTCATGAACAAATGGCATAAGCTCAGCTGACAATAGCTGTTTGGCAACTATTAAGAGACTTTAAGAAGTGGCAGCCTCCTCCTGGAGCTGCTTCACCTTGGTGATGTAGTCACTCATTGCCTCTTCTTTCGATTTGCCTATCAAGATCACAAAAGTTTTAGCAAGTACTATAACATCTTGTAATACTACTGGAATAGATGAATACATGTAGAACACTAGGATTGTGGTAAACAAGAAAAATATATAAGCTGCCCAAAATACAACGATCAGATAAGTGTATGAACCTTCAACAGCCTTCCAGGCATCCCACTTGGCCCTGTCCTTCTGGTAGAATATGCCAGGACGATCTTCAAAAGTTTATTAACCAACAAACATGTAAGCACAGTTGTGTTGAAAAAAAAACTATACTATTGTAAACACAAAAGATATACAGACGTGCTTCAAGAGAATATCATGATCCCATGAGTTAAAGTCAACTGGCTAGATTCTAATGTCAAACACACTAGAAGTTCATTTAGCATGGCGCAAGCAGAGCATAATTATGACTTAATTACAAGTGAGATATATGAAAGAAAAAGCATGAGTGCTTTGAAGTATATAATGCTACAAACATTACATTTTTGTTAACTGCATGTTCAGTTACTCTGCCTAGCCCTATGAACTTGAATTTATCATTCATCTGCATCTAGGTGAAGCAAATTTCATCAGTAAATAGATGTTGCAGGACAGAGCATAGAAAACTACATTTCAGTATTGGTTGAAACCCAAGAGGTTGGTCAACATCTAATACATCCCTGGTCCATTATTGCTAAACTTCTGTTGTTATGTACTACATAAACAAATCCCAGAACCATGGTCAAAATTTGTTGTCCAAACTTGTGAAGAAATAAAAAGATACTACAGTAAATAGGTTCATCTTATTCTTTATAATACTGTTTTGTTTGCTTACTAGGATTTTGCCCGTATTTTATATTCTTAGGATTTCCCCCCTATTTTATACTCTTATCATGTAAAGTACCACAAATTCACAATACATATTCACCACTGTTTGGATTTCTAAATTGGTAAACTTTGAAAGTATAAAATGCCAGGGCCTGCTGTTTATTTTAATTTATATAGGGGAAGCAAATCGTCAAACTTTTAGGGAATTCGTATTATGACACAAAGTTAAACAGTATCCAGGCTAGGAATAGTATTGAGCCATGACATTTAAATTGGGATTCTGCAAACCAAGAGCTTCATCCACACTGCAAACTTACAAAGGGAACTGGAAAAAAGAGAACAAAAGTAGCTGTGTGATTACATACTAACCGGTATTCACATTTCCAACAGTGGCTTGCTTGTAGAGTCCGTAGAGGATCAGCTTGTTCTCATTGCTTGTGTTCTCAGGCAAGGTCTTTGCCTTCTCAGCATACTCCTCAAATTCCTCCTGCAACAGAGATACAGCTCATATGTCATGTTCCTTGGGGCCACGATTGCAATACTAGGCTAAATTATTTGACAAGGTAAATCTTTCATGTAATAAATCGTTTTAAGAAATCAAGTCTTTGAACCACACGCTTCGCCACTCTATTTCTTTATAGAATTTTGTATAGAAATCCGAGATATCGCAAAATACTTAAAACAAACAGGGAATTTCCTATCTTACATCCAAAGGTATGATGAACCGCTCGGGAGTCAGGGCAGCGCAAAAGCATTGGGTCCCCTCTAAGCATGAACCTAAAGGGTACAGCATGCATCTACAATTCCAAGTGCTGCAAAGAGCCAACCAGTCTGACTGAACCCACCAGATCTTGGCTACGCATACAAATCTAGACGGAAATTAAGACCATGCAGTACCGGATTCCAAGTCTAGATCGTTTATCTGGACAATCTAACCAAGCTCGTATCGACACTACTGTGGGTTACAGTGCAAGAATCTAAACGGAACCGAAGATTCAGAACCAAACGGAAAGAACGAACAAATCTTGGAGATCATCAGATGAATAAAGATTTGATCTTTAACAAACGAGTAACAGATAATGGCGATTTAGAGAGTGATGAGCCGTGTACCTGCAGTCCCATGGCTTGGTTTTAGGATTTGTTTTCTTCTTTGGCCTCGTCTCTTCTTCTCGGTTTTAACGACGACTGGTGAATAGATCGGATCTGCTTATATAGCGCAGTACTGAAATTCCTACGTAGTGAGAAACCCCCTGTTTCCAAACTTAATTATGGAGGAGCCCCTGTACTGGGCAAATTTCGCAGACAGATCCTTGGAATAAATTTCTAGATTTTAAAAGAAAATGTCAGTAATAATAAGTTAGGAAAAGAACCCAAATTGTTAGTGTTGCTAACTTAAGGCCCTTTGGAATATGGAACTTTCTCTATTTCTTGTGTTTTTTTCTATAAAAACAAATTGATTAATCATGTATAGTTTCTATGAAATTCCTATGTTTCAAAGCCCCTTTCATTCACGGATGGACCATTTTGAAGATATTGATATATTTTTGTTGTTCATTCAGAAAAGGTCTATGAGAAAATGAGGAGGCATTGATAATTCACTATGCAGTGACAGTAGTGTGCATCAGTTAGCAGCAAACTGCTTGGACATAGAGAGGCATTGAAGGACAGACAGGACATAACCACCAACTGATACTCATAAATGGAAGAGTAACAATCAGCCAAACAGGACATGCACATGAACGGTAGGCATAAATCAACAGGGCAGCAGACAGAAGCTTCCACTCAACAGTTCATCAATCATTCTATCCATTGCAACAGGGATCTGTGCTTATCTGATAGGCAGCTGCTCTCTGTGCCTTGTCGATCGGAGGTTGTAGTTGTGAGAGATCGGTGGTCGGGGCTTGAACGTCGTACGGCGGCGAGGCGCCGCACGACGAGAGAGAGAGATGGCGGCTAGGGTTCTGGAACTCCCGGCTCCCTGAGGAAAGCCGAGTAATATGATTACTCTTTGCTTAACTCTGTCCATGGGAATTACAACTCCTATATATGGCTAATTGGTGTACTAATTATGGAAATAAATAATTAAAGATAAATATGGGCTTTTAGCCCCTAGCTCCCTACGCCTCATCTACCCACTAATGGGCCTCCCTCGGCATATTGGAAGCCGGTCATAACATCTCTCCCCTTTGCACAAACAGCTCGTCCTCGAAGTGGAAGTCGGGAACCGGTCATGAACTCTGGAAGAGACTCCCAAGTGGCGTCGTCGCCGGAAAGGCCTTGCCACTTGACCATCAGCGCCACTCACCGCGACGCCGCCGAGCTCAAGGACGCGCTGGAACATGAAGATGCCGGCCGTCGAGGGACCGGGGCAGCTCGCGGCTCGCCGGGGGGAATCGCGCGGTGGGGCTTGAGCAGCCCCACGTGGAAGACGTCGTGAAGCCGTGCGCCCTCCGGAAGCTGCAGGCGGTAGGCGACGGAACCGGCGCGTTCCAACACGGAACGGACCGGCAAACCGGACCGAGCTTGCGCCGCCCGAGGGTCAAGGGGATCGAGCCGTCGTCGGTGGAGCAAAGCAGATAAACCCAATCCCGACGCAGAACTCCACGTCGCGGTGCCCGGCGTTGTAGTACCTCTTAGACAGCTCCTGCGCCTGGAGAAGGCGCTGACGCACCTCGGCCAAGATCATGTCCCGGTCTCGGAGAAGCGTCGCGGCGGCCTCGGAACGGGCCGAATTTTACCGACACTGGCGGGATGGGCGGCGGAGGGCGACCGTAGACCACCTCGAATGGCGTGGCGCGCAGGGCCGTGTGGAACGAAGTGTTGTAGCAAAGATTTCGCCCAAGACGCCAATCCACCCATGCGCGAGACGATCACCGTGATACATCGAAGATACATGGCGATCACCTTGTTAACCACCTCGGACCGCCGTCGGGCCGGGGTGGAAAGCCGTGCTCAAGCGCAGCTTGATGCCGGCGCATCGGAAGAGGTCGCGCCAAACATTCCCGGTGAACACCGGGTCCCTGTCGCTGACGATGGAGGAGGGGAACCCGTGCAACCGGACGATGCCGTCGAAGAAGGCGCGGGCGACGGACGCGGCGGTGTAGGGGTGGCCAAGCGCGATGAAATGCGCGTACTTGGAGAAGCGGTCGACCACCGTAAGAATGACGGATTTGCTGCCCACCTTGGGCAGCCCCTCGATGAAGTCCATGGAAATGTCCGCCCACAGTTGGGAGGGCACCTCCATGAGCGGTTGCAGCAGGCCGGCTGGCCGCAACGTCTCCGTCTTGTTGCGCTGACAGTACATGTGAACGGCGCGACCTACCTACCAGGCGCGACGATCGCCGGGATGTAGAAGTCGGTGCGCAAGCGGTGGAGCGTTTTTTGGACACCCTCATGGCCGGCCGAGTGAGCCAGCAGCAGCGCCTGGGGGCGCAGGTCGCCGTGGTCGGGGACGAAGATCCTGCTGCCATGAAGCAAAGAACCATCTAGGCGCTAGGGGGCGCCCGGCGCCCGTACCAGCGGCTTTGCCTGAGCGAGTCTTTGGCGCCCTCGGCCTCCCTGGTGGCGCGGCGCACGTCATCGAGGAAGGCGAAAGAGGGGCCCGAGAGAGCACATGCTGCCCCCTCCGTGCTGTCAACCTCCCGCTCTGTGTCGCGGCGAGACAAGGCGTCCGCCACGGTGTTGAGGCGGCCGGGACGGTACTCCACCGTGAAGTCGAAGCCGAAGAGTTTGCTGATCCACTGATGCTGAGGCACGGTGGACAAGCGCTGATCCAAGAGAAACTTTAAACTGTAATGGTCAGTGCGAATAAGAAAGTGCCATCCCCAAAGGTATGGCCGCCAGTGGCGCACGGCCTGCACCAAACCGATGAGCTCGCGCTCGTAAGCTGCAATCTTGAGATGTCGAGCCACGAACGGGCGGCTGAAGAAGGCGAGAGGTCCGGCGCCCTGGTGAAGGACAGCGCCGAACCCCACACCCGAAGCGTCGCAGTCCACCATGAACAGCTTGTCGAAGTCGGGCATCTGGAGCACGGGCCCGGTGGTGAGGGCGCGCTTCAGCGCCTGGAAGGCCTCCGCAGCCTCCGTGTCCCGGGCCAAAGCGCGTCTCGCCGCAAGAGCGTGTCGGGAGCCGCGATGAGCCCGAACTCCCAGATGAACTTCCGGTAGTAGCTCGCCAAGCCCAGGAAGCCGCGAAGTCCCCGGGCCGAGCGTGGAGGTGGCCATGCCGCGACTGCGGCCACCTTGTCGACGTCCATAGCGACTCCATCAGCGGAGATGACGTGACCCAGGTAGGCCACTGACGTGGCCCCGAACGAGCACTTCGAGCGCTTGAGGTGGAGGTGGTGCGCCCGAAGCTCGTTGAGGACGATGGCGATGTGCTGCAGATGCTCCGCCCACGACGAGCTGTAGATGAGAATGTCGTCGAAGAAACCGGCACAAACCTCCGCAGTAGGGGCGGCGCGTCGTTCATCGGCGCTGGGCGTTGCTTGCGCGCGTTGGAGAGCCCGAACGACATGACCGGGGAACTCGTAGTGGCCATGGTGCGTGCGGAAGGCAGTCTTGGCGATGTCGTCGGGGTGCATCCGCACCTGGTGGTAGCCCGACCGCAAGTCGAGCTTAGTGAAGAAGCGAACCCCATGGAGCTCGTCGAGGAGCTCGTCCACCACCGGGATCGGAAACTTGTCCTTAGACGTCTTGACGTTGAGGACGCGGTAGTCGATGCAGAAATGCCAAGACGCGTCCGCCTTGCGGACCAACAACACCGGTGCGGAGAAGGGCGAGGTGCTCGGCCGGATGGCATATTGGAAGCCGGTCATAACATTATCACTGCTCCATTCAAGCATTTACATGTTGAGCTTGAGCGTTTCAACTCAAAACAAATACGAATAACAACTGGTTCTGTTTATTTACCCATGGTCTGGTCCATGGCCATCCGACCCGGTTGAGTACGTTGCCCAAAAAGATGAGATGCTGATGAGCATAGCAGACGGACAAGCTGGTGGCAGTAGGATATGCTCGAATGGAACCAGCCAAGTGGGCAAGTGGCTGTGAAATATGCTGCTGCTGCTGCAAGGCAGTGGGCATAGAATCAATCTCATCACTAGCCGCTGACTGCTCTAAGGGCACGTTTGGTTCCCTGGCTTGACCAGGCCCGTGGGATGCACGCTTGGGCTGATTGGTTGCCCGGATGGCTACCTGGGCCTGGCTCCACCGGTGCAAAACTGCCTCCCTGGCCTGGCTCCCGGGAAACGAAATCAGAACTCGTTTCTCGAGAGCCTGGCCGGTGCGGTGCAGCGTGGGCGTCTTCTGCTGGCTCTGCTCGGTGACGCGCATGTAGGGCGGTAGCACAGGGTCTGCCAACCTCAAAGTCTGCAACGGGCCATGTTCTCCGGCTGTAGCCAACCAATCAAGCTGTGGTTGCATGCGCACATCCTGGCTGCTCAGCGCCTGGCTCTAGGAGACGGGCCAGGCTGCTCTGAAACGAGAACCAAACGCGCCCTAAAAGACCAAATTAGATGCCATGCCAGCGTCCCCATCCTACGGTTGTGACTTGTGACCAAACTAAGCATGGTTCAATCATCTAGCAGCAGCAGTAAAATGTGATGCTGTTTGGTTCGGTGTTTTTTGTTTTGTATAATCAGATTGCAGCAGCCATCAATACAAGCTGTCGCCGTTCAAGTTATCCTGTAAGGTTACTGATCGTGATGTCCTTCAATTAGACAATTACCCATGCCTCCCGAGTCCCGACCCAGCCACGATCGTGTTAATCTCCACGACCGGTGCGTATTTCGCATGAAAAAAGAAGGATCCGACACTTGTTTCTTCACGGCCGGAAATCACTGGGATTCGTGGTTGTTTTCCCGACTTGGGGGCTGGCGGCCATTAATTTGCCACGGCCAGGCTTGTAGTAGTCGAAACTTTGAACAACAATGCATTACTTTTTTTCTCGATCAGGCTTTGAAGCCTGTTTTTCATTAAGAAAAGGCGTACCCAATGTAGATAGCTCCCGCTCTATGTGGAGTCTGAGGAAAGGTGTCAGTGGCGAGCCTTACCTTTGCTTGTGCAATACGAGGAGACCATGACTCGAACCCGGGACCTTTCGGTCACAGGTGGTAAGACTCAACCGCTTGCACCAGGCCCGCCCTTCTCATTAAGAAGACAACAACAATTCATTACTGAAATCGACGTTATTCGATCAGTTACAGCACGAAGATGAACAAAAATATCAGTTATCTGCTCAAAAAAGGTTCAGAGCACAGAACACGCTATACTCATTTCAGAGCCCTAGGGTCTAGCATAAACTGGTTGAATCAACAAACTAAATGATGTGGACAAGGATAACTCAACCTCAATTATGATTCAACAGTTTGTTACAGCTATACCTGCAAAACTGGGCCATGTTTCTGCATCCTTCTTCCATATCAACAGAAAGATATTGAAGTCTAGTTTCCAACGCAACAAACGGTGCATCTTTTGGACTTCCGAGCTAAGAGTTATGATCGTTTTAGTGGAAGGTGCACATGCAGCCCAGCACCTGCGCGAGAATTGAAGAGATTGCTTGAGTTCCCACTTCAGTTAGCCAAAAGTAAAGAGGACCTTTGGTATGGTGGTTAGCACCCAGATTAAGTGTCAACTTTTCGCATACTCTTCGTCATTGTATAAATAGCCATGTAATCCTTCTATGTAAGTCTCTCTTTTGGTTAAAATACAGCCACCTTGTGTGTGTGTTCTCCTCTCATGGAGAGAATATTTGGAATCTTTGGTAAGGCATGAGTGCTTTGCAACATTCGTTCTTTCGATTCCTGAGGGGGTTGTAGAACACCGAACTTCGGTTCATCCATTTCGTGCCTTCATGTCTATATGGCGTGATTGCGTGGACTGGTTTTGTCGGCGCATGGAAGGGTGGATGTCTCGGCAGTTCGTCGCGGGTGCAATATCTCGTGGTGCGCTACCTCTCCATCAGGTCATGCAACGATAGTTATCAAGTTTACTTATGCTCCACCATGAAGATTGGGCAATACAAGTTGCAGTCGTGTGTTCCATACACGTACACACATCACTAAACATGGGGCACTCTTTACATGAACATAAGTAGCAGCGGCCTACAGTCGTGCACTGTTCGGCTGTCATTATAAGTCGGCTTATCAGCTATGGAACAGTACAATATTTTTTTCTCTCAACAAATTAGCCATACAAATCAGCTCAAGCGGTTTACAGACCAGCCGAACAAAGCAGAACTCACGAGTACACGGTACAGCTATATGGACGATGGAAACGTACTCAAACAAATTGGCCAATTGGTTTTCTTGTTTCTTGCATGCAGAAGGAAAATGTTTCACCTAACTTTGCATCATCTGCTCTCCATTGCCTTTATATGTTGTAACACCCCGACTTTTTCCCAATCTTATTGAACAAAATCATAAGGCTAATAAAAGAAGCTGCTAAAAGCATGCAGTTTAAGTTTTTCTCCATCTCATGACACTGACCAATCACCCATATTAGTATAAAGATTAGGAATCACATGCTTGACTATGTTGACAAAAAAAATATATGTTGCAGTATTATACAAAGCATATAGAAAGAAATCTCTTGGCATATGGCAAGCAGCTCGTACAAATGCACTTCTTATACAACAATACCGTTTTTAGAGTTCCCCTGCTCATAGGAAGAAAGGCAACGGCCGACCAGGTAAAGGTAAGCATGACTTAGCTTTTGTTTTACCGTCTGACCAATATACCACTTCACATAGCTCACCGAGATACCAAGACCGGCTAGAGCCAATCGGCACCAAACTTTTGGGTTTCAGCATCCGGCTAATTACCATTCATCGTATAAGAAATTCATTCGGCACAAAGCCTCTCACACTCGTAGCCACGTAAGGGCCACAAGGAACCCAGCCATAATCTTGTAAGGATGTCTTCAACCGGAGATTTATTATGGAACCCAAACATAAAATAGGTTTTCAACATAATATATATAGCCTATAATATAGTACATATATAAAAAACTCATTTTGGGTGTCAGAAGAGGCATAACCTAAATCTAAGTATCTTTTCTCCTGGAGACCCATTTACAGAAATGATTGTCTTTTGGGTCTTGTCGTTGGAGAAGACAAAAACTAGGTATTAAACCCTTTGCATATAGTGTTCCCCAAAGGACGAATGAATCTTGCATTTTAGGTCACAATTGTTGGAGACAGTCTAAGTCTGTCTCCAACAGGAGGCCCATTACGGAACTCAAACCTAAAATAGATCTCCAACACAATATCTATAGCCTCCAACAGAGTACATATATGGAAGACTCATTTTAGGTGACATGAGAGACATAACCCAAATCTAAGTATCATCTCTCCTGAAAAACCATTTATAAAAAAAGATATCTTTTGAGTCTTATTGTTGAAGTAGAAAAAAAATATAGGTATTAAATCATTTCCCTAGAGCGCTACCGAAGAACAGATACATCTTGTATTCTGAGTTGCGATTATCGAAGACAGTCTCCATGCCTGTCACTGCTCTCGGTCAATCCATCCACACTGGAGCCATGACATAGCAGTACAAAACACTGGAGCTACTTTTACCCCCATATGTACTAGTTCATGCACCAGGGGAGGACTTGCCATCTCCTGGAAGAAGCAGCCCACTTGACCAGTCAATCGGCCAATGAAAACCCTGAAGCTTCTGTTCCTCTCAGCCAGATCGAGCAGGGGGACTAGAAATAAGAGGAGAGGAGGTCAAGCTCCTGGGAGAGAAGAACCAACCCAGAAATCACCCCAAAAGCAAAAATCCACACACAACCAGACCATCGATGACTAATCTGCTCTCACCACCAAGGACCAGGAACGGGGCGAGCAGGGGCAGAGTAGAAAAATGGTGGGGAAGTTGGAGGGATGGACTGCCCGAGGAGAAGCCGGTGGCAGGGCCGTTCCGGGGGAGATCCGAGGCCTTGTACCAAACTAAAAAGAAAAAGAGGCCTACTAGCCTAGAAAAAATAGGATCGCTGTCAAGATTACTATCAATTGTTTGCCCCAGGTCAAGCGCCGGATTATCAGATGACACTTGTGATTCTTTTGTAATATATCTATCCATAGCTCCTTTTCTGAAATTGGATTAAATCCTTTATTCTCTGTTTTTTCTTTACCCTTTTGCCAACCCGATTCAAATTTTCTAGAGCGATTTACAGAAGACATTGCTTCAATCTTCAAAGACTACTCCTCTAGGCGAGTAGGCGTCTAGATGAAAAGAACAAAATTTAGGGATTGATCCGCTACTCGCTATAGTTTGTTGTGAATGAATTGAAAAAAGAAAAAAAAGAAAATATGAATGATTTGTATTACCTTCACCTCGGTGCCTCGCCGTTGCCGTCACTCGCGATACGCGGCCGATAGGAGACGAACAGGTTTGACAAAACGACGCCATGCTGCCGGCCGAAAATCAATTTTTATTAGGCTTGCTAGTGGGCGATCCTGTTATGGGGCAACGAAACAAAAGCTACATAGCTATGTCGGTTATGGTACTACAAAATTGGAGGCCTGCACGCCCCCAGGGACGGCCCTGCCGGTGGGCTAACCAGGAGCTACACATGGTGTTGCACAAGCACGCCACAACCATGTTCGTGTGCTCACGGCATCGATTGAACTCGTCTCTGAAACAAAGGTGAATCCCCCACACTGCTTGATTTCCTTTAAGCACACATCAGCAAAAGAACACATCCTGTGCACCGCACAAACACACGTCACAAATTCCTAGCAGCGTTTCTCACACCATTTTAGAGAAGTATCACAAATCACAGCAGCACAAGAAGTAGAAGTAGAGTATGAGGTTAATCTCAGTAGTGATACACTTAAAGGAGGGAGGAGATATAGAAAGAGAGGGTGTACAGGAAAAGGTCAGGAGCTCACTTTGCCCACTCGAACAGAGTCAGAACCGGCCCGGAGTACGTGGCGTAGCCACCACACGGCCATGCCCGCAAACCTGGGTGCTGCTCACGCTCAGCGGCACCGGCGCACAGCTCCATGCACCTCAGCTAGCGCACAAGCAACCTGGAGCCATGGGTCACGACCATGCGTTGTCTGTTCCCCTGGCGAGCAGCAGAGCTAGGACCCCAAGATAGAGGGCAATAGGAGGCCGGAATGAAGGGGGAAATGGCAGGGATAGCACTATGGTAGTGGAGAGAGTGGCATGGAGGTGGGTAGAGATGAGATTTGTCATCCCTGGAGATGGATTTGAGCAGCGGAGTAGCTGCAACCTGAAGAACAGAGAGGTTGACCTGCTATTGCTAGTAGCACTTCACCGCTCAACACTAGTACTAGTACCACGTACAGACTACAGAGCAAGATATGGTAGCTTTATAGTTGTTTATTTGATTCTGAGCTCACGTACGAACATAGATAGGATATGATAGGAATATTAGTCAGCTAGTTATTGGCTAATGACACACACATATATTTCCTATAAGTCACATCATAACTAAGATTAATAACTAATAAAATACCTTGAGACACAGGCCTACGTGTATACACTGACACATAATCTATTTTGCTAAATACCAATATTATAAATAGTATTAATTATAACAGGAAGGAAGCTAAACCAACGACAGCATGTATGGAGAAAATGGAAGGACCTGATATCACATTTTGAAGGACAGGCAAGTCATGTAGATGAAACATCGATTTTTATGAAACGAACATATTTCCAAAATACTTGCATCAAAATCTATTTTCTAAATTAAATTGAATGAACAATGATTATGATGATGAATAAAGGTTAATTGATGATAATTGATTAATCGGTGTGGAGAGGGTTCATGGAATGTGATGATGAACTAGGGTGGGTCGAGCTCTCTCTACATCGATTACGAATATATAAGGACCAAACCCTTCTTACTCATTATGTGGGCCATATGAAACTGTGTGGATAAGTGATCTCGTTTGGGACGGGCCGAGTCTGGTACCCATGAATGTTGTTATATACTCCCTATGGTAAGTGAGGAGAGGTTTGGGTGATGAAATCCCCATTCAGGTGGCGATGAAATACACCCAGACGTATATATTAGCGCACATGGATAGATATGGATGTATATAATATACGGAAGTGGGGAAAGTCCGGTATCTTGACCATGAGTCGCACCAAATGAAGTGCGATGGAAAATTGATCATGGTAATCATGGGTAAAGTGATACAAACTCGCATAAAGTGTTAAACCGTGAATTCACGTCACGCCTATTGGTATGGAGGCTACGGAGCCTATAGGAGGCTCTATCTCACTATATACGGGTGATAATAGATTTCTTAACTTATTTTCTAAAATATGTAGCTTTTTAATAAATGATCTATGAATGAGAATGGATATGACAAATGGTTAGGCTTGCATTTCATTGATTTATTATATGCTTGTGAATACTTTGTACTCACTCTTGCTATTAACCCCCCCTTCGTGATGAAAAAAGATAACCTATGGTGATGAGATAGGCCAAGCACTTGACCTAAAGGAAGTCACAGGAGAAATACATGATACAAATAAATTCCGAGTATAATGTGATGGTGTCACTATTATTTTTGTATTAGGTAATGTTCAATAATTTTTTTCCATTAAATGTAACAAATTTTGTAAGGTCCTAACTATTATTTTGTTGCAACACTTTGATTTTAGGGTCATTACTCGAGAAGGCATCGCTTTGTCGGGTAATAAACCTTAAACCAAGCATTTTACCTTGGGCTGTGAAAATGCGGGCGTTATATATGTTGCCATCAATTGAATGCACAATTATTCTACTCCAGTGCAAAAATATAAAGACTTAAGTGAGACTTTTTAGTTCAACCAAGTTTATAGAAAAGGGTATTAACATATAAGAAGTAAAATATGGAAAAAATATATTTTATAATGGATCTAATGGTGCTCGTTTCATACCATAATATTAATTGTAATTTTTTCTACAAACTTAAGATAGTTTGACTTGTCAAAAACTCAAAAATTCTTATATTTTGCTGGGATAGTGAGTGTAACACCCTAGGTGTTTGGCTTCCACTAAATCGCATGTCATTTCATAAACATGTGCATTATATATGTCATCATGCCATTGTTACTGAAACATGCATGTGCAACAATTTCAACTGGGTATGTTTCATGCTTGATTGTTGGGAATAGTAGTGAAACATGTGAATGTAACATGAAACTCTCATACTCGGAAACATGGCCATATGGTAGTAATGTGGCAATTATAAAATGACAACAAGGTCTTGAAACATGTGAAACATTGTATTGAAACATATGTATGAATTGCTTGTTTTTTATTTTCTCAGATCATAGGTGATCATTAGAAGTGGTATAACAATTTTGTAAAGTGGTTGATTATGGTCTAATACACCTTAACTACACTTAGGTTACTTGTTGGGACATTGTTCATGTAGATCAAAGTGACCAAAATGCCCTCAAGTGAAGGGTTGACTAGAATTGACCATAGGAGTCTCATTGTTTGACTGTTAAAAAGTGTAACTTAGAGACTTTGCATGGCTGTGCACTCTTTACAAAAGTTGTAGCAAATTTATCAAGGAACAAAAGTTGTTTTATAGCCAAGTCATGAAAATGTGTGGAACATGGTCAAACATGGCCCACAAGTCAGAGATACATGCTGTTTTCAACACTTAGAAAAATATTCTAAGTCATAGTGTTTTCCAGTTGCATCAAGCCAACTTTAGCTTCATGTAACTTCGGATCCATGACGTTTTAGGTGTTTATCATTGAAAAGAAATTGTAGAGGGAAGATAGGTCTACAGCTTTGATGTTCATGTCTTCCACTAACTCGCCACGGATTAGGAGATAATTATCGTCGAACATGCTCGTCGACGGGACAATGGAGGATCGAATCGCGGTTTTCGAAAAACTTTGATAACGTTGTGGCCGACCGACGCAGAGGCTTGACGCCGTGTGTCCGCCACTCGTCGCCGGGCTTCTGTCGTCTCGCTGCCACGCGCCGAGGCTGGCCTCGACGCCACCGCTGCTGCCCTCCACTTCAAGCCAGCCACCGCCGACGCCTTCATCACTCCATTTTCATTTCTCCGCCCCCATAGCGCAGCACCAAGCCGCCCGCCATTGCCGCCGAGAGCTTCGCTCTCGCCTAGCTCCCGTGTCTTGGCAAAAACGCGTTGCCCCGTCCTTTGTAGCCTCGTGTTCCCTCCATCACCTCCACCGCTCAATCGAGTCGATTGAGCCCCTCAGAAGAGCGCATTGCCGTTTTCCCCCCACCGCACCATGGCGGAGCTCACGCCGGAGTTGGCGCTCCACGCCAGCCACCCTCCGCGCCGCTCCCATTCCTTCCTCTCGCCATGCGCTTAGGCCATAGGAACACCACCGAAGCTCGAGGGTCACCGATAGGGCATGTGGTCATCGTCGATTCACGAGCCGCCCGTGCCGTGGCCGGCGCCATTGTGTTGTTAGTCGCCAACCCTCTAGCCACCACCATAGCACCGGTTGAGGTCACCAATAGATGCGCATGGTCATGGCGAACGTCGTAGAGTAGATGGTGTCGCCGGAGAAGCCACCGGCGTTGAGTTCCACCGTCGCCGAGGCCGCCTCCCCTGTTTCCCTCGCTGACGCGCGGGCCCTTCTTGTCAGCCGTCGCGATCGAGGAGGAGCCCAGCGTGGGCAGCGTCGCGTTAGTTAGGGTGCCGTGCAGCACAGGAGTCATGGGTCACGGTTCTTGGGCTGGCCCGAGTAGGGTTGAGAGTTGTTTTCCTATTTTATTTCGTTGATTTATTTCACAGATTTATGTACATCTTGAAAAATATGTATCTCCTAGTATATAGATCCAAATGCTATGGTTCCAATTTTGTTGAGTTCATGATAATGTCTAGTATTTAACAAAAATATTATATGAGCACTTGTTTTAGAAAAATTGGATGAATTAAATAGGAGTTTGAAATGTGTTTTTAGAAGCATGCAAACTTGTTTGAATTTTATCTTGAGTTTATGTGGTCCAAAAATTATGAAATTTTTTGGGCAGTCTTTTATTGCTTATGTGAATCTCTGGTAAAAATTTTAGAGCTAGTGCATGTGTAGTTTTTAAATTTTAGAATTTCCTTTTATTAATAGATGGATCTTGTGTGAATTTTCATAATTTTTCTATAGATCCAGTGAAGGTGAAATTTTATGGGTGCTAGTATTATGCTAAAAGGATGCTAGGAAAAATAGGAAATCTGTTGCTTGACACTTTTTAATAAGGTTTCCTAATTATGCTAGAAATAGACATGGCATCTGTTATTTTGGATACAACAAGTTATGTTGGTCCAATGGCTTTGAAATTTTTATGGTAGCCTATGTGCAGCATGAGATAGCTACTGTAATTTTTGTAGATTTTTATGAATAGTTTTACTACATATTGCTTAAATCACCTAATTAACTAAATAAATGGGAAAATGATATTAAATAATTTATTTAGAAGTTAGCACTATACCTTCTGATGTTTCTAAGATATGAAAAACAAGTTGGTAAACTTGGTTTGGTCAAATTGGGCTTTTGCACCATCATTAAATAATTAAGTTAGCAACCCCGTCATTCTGGACAGATTCTAGGTCTACTGGAAATTGATTTGGTTAACTTCAGAATCATGCTTTGATGTTTACAAGTGAATTGTAGAGAATTTCATAAGCTTTCCAGAATGTCCTCTTGCAAGTCATTTGGAGTTATAGAACTCTGGTTATGATAGAATTAAGTTACTACTTGTTGCATATGAAGCTTTAACTGTTATTTTAAGCATGTCTGTACTATTCTAAGTTCATGGTACTGTTCCTAGGTGTTAGGCCTTTAACTGAAGATGAGCATCTTTATCTTAGGTTATGCAAGTTAGGTAAGTTGCTCTTGTTATTTAAGTTAAGTTGGATACATGCTTAAAGTGATTTGAATAGAGCTAATTACTCGTAAACGAGTGTCCCAGTGATGTTTTCGTAAACACCCATTGTGATTCATTCATCATGAGCATCATGTCATTCCTTATGCATCCATGATATTTATCTTGTGCATCGACATGCAATAGGTGTACCGGAAGGAGTAACCTCGCTGGAATTCGAGAAATCGAGCGCAAAGCAAAGCACGGCCTTGACGCCGGAGATTCGGGAGGAGCGATTTTCTTAGGAGAAGTGCAGGGCACGAGGTCGCCGTTGAGTGCCCCGACCACCGCCCTTGCAACTTTGTGAAAGGCAAGCCCGGAGCATTTTAAGCCTCCTATTTTCCGAATCTGTAGTTACTGATATTATTATTACATATATTGTTGCATTAAGTTTAGGTGTTGGATGTAAACACTTGTTGCATTGGTTACCATTCCTTGTCCAGATATTGATACCTCGAATCCTATGTAGCTCAAAGCTCGAGTAGTGCTTAGCCCTCGCTTAAACGCTGTAGAAGTCGGGTGATTTCTGTCACCGCGAGATATAGGAAGATACATATGGCACGGTTGGCTATATTTGCTATCGTGGAAAAGAACCGATCTTAATTTGAAATGAAGACCGGACGGAGGCTTGCCGGTTTGCAAAGTGACTCCACTCGTGTCGCTTAAGGACCGATTCTTGGAGCCTTTCCTGCTCATGTTGAACGATGCTCTCTCTTAGTTGGTCGTGTCCGATGACCCGACCGCTGGGCCGAGTAGCTCACCTCAGCCGGGAGTCGATAAGTATAAAGTGCGCCTCGGAAGGGAGCCGAGGCGTGAGTCCAAGGGCGAGGGTGATTTAAAAGTCCCGATCGTCCCCGGCGTAAGGGTAATCCCCTCGAGTGCTTGGCGCCGATCGAACCCGCGAATTTGGTTCCCGAGATGTTCCAAAGGTGACCCACGGCTACCCTTGCAAAGTATGCCAGGTGAGAGTTAGGAATATCCCTCACCTGAGTTGTAATTCGATTCGAATCGCCGTCTCTCCCAAGTTAGTGAGAACTTGACGGGCTTATCTCCAATGTAGATACACTTAATAACTTAATGGTTCGGAAATGATGATATGATGTTGATGCCTTATTATACCCGCTATGGTTAATATTGTTTGCTCCTAATAAGTGAGTGCTCTAGTACGTGTGCTAATCTAGTGGACCGGTAAATGATGATAAGCTTGATGCTAAGTTAAATTGGTTACTATGCTCATAAGCTCTTTCATGCAAATGTGTCAAGCTAGCCCACCGAAAAGCCTTGCATGATCCTTGGTGTCGCTTATTTTTCGATTTTTGTCGGGTAAGTCTAGTGAGTACCTTCTCGTACTCGTGGTTTATTTCCCACCGCTGCGAGATGACCAGTTCTTCTTTGGTTGTCGTAAGCATCGCTTCTCCCGCTTTGGGGATGAAGACTAGACCGTGGGCGCGGTCTCTACTAGTTCTCGTACTGATAATGCTTTTGTGGGACATGACTCGATCGGCAATGTATTTGAACTATGAAGTTATGTACTAAACTATGTTGCTTCCGCACACTCAAACTTGGTTTGTAATATTTTATTTGAACTCGATGGAGGTAATCCTAATGCTACTTGTGAAATGTTGTAACGAATGATGTGTTGTGTTGAATCATTACGATCTTGGTTTGTATGTCGAGAGTTGGTTGAAATCCTTCGTGATTTCCGGACCACCGGGATTATGGGAGCTTAAGCACAGGAATTGGTCGCTTCGGTGATTGTTTTTGTGCTTACGTTCTTATGATTTGGTCGGTTCTTTTGCAGCTGGCATCAGAGCAAGATTTGACACTAAACACGTCATTTGTGTATTTAAAACAAAAGTATTTGTAAAAATCCTAAATTAAATACTAAGTATTGCCGGTGGTCATATCCCTTATGCCCGAATAAGGACTCTTAGGTGGCTTATTAAAGTACTAACTTGGGGGTTCTCGCTTGTTTCGCATTTCGTCGTCCATACGGCGTGTTATTGTATGGATGCCATCCGCTTGGGTGGTAATGTTTGGATCAAATACCTCTACGCCCGGTAAGTGGGAGTTGTGAGAGCATGACCGTCAATCGCCGGTCTAGGGGAGAGTAGTTGTGGTTGCTCGCAGATTTACATGTTCAATCATGTATCTATGAGAGTACTTAAATGTGGGTATCTCGACGGGTAGTTGTGATACTAGAGTATGTGCATCAGAGATGTATGTATGAAAGTATTTAGTTATCGCTTGCTTTTATGCATTTTGGGAAATTATCGGGCTGAAATGAAATTTTTCAGTAGTACACTAACAACGATCGTTGTAGATCGACTAGCTACCGTGATACGAGAAAACGTATGTATGCCACCGTATATTTCGCTAGCCTTTAAATTTTTCTAGGATGGTGAGGACGTACGGATCGTGCATGCATCATGATCAAGCATACATGGCATTTCTTGCATTACTCCCTCCTTTAAAATATGATTGTCCCGGCTAATTAAATTTCGTATCCCTTAAATGATTCTCCCTTACGTTGTAACTTTTGCTACAGATGGCGCGACGAAGCGATCGCCGCAGTAAGTCCGCTGGAGGCGTGGCGCCTCGTCACCGCTTAGCTCCTCGTGAGCCCGCCCCGAGCCTACTAAGGAGGAAAGGCTGAGGACAGAGCTTGCTCGGGTGACTGCTGAGAGGAATGCGGCTCAGCACCGCTTGGAACAAGTGACACAGGAAAGGGACCAAGAGACTCTTGAGGTTCAGAGGTTGACAGTTGCTCACCAGAATCAGGAACGCATGTTGATTCACGTGATGAACCAATGGAATGAAGCCTGCACGAGGAGGATGTGTTGAGAGCACGATGTAGAGCTAGAGCAAGCAAGTGGCAATTGCCGAGGAGTACAATGACAATCTCCATGAGGAGGTTCACTGTTACACAATCAACTTCACCCTCTCCCGCCACCGAGGATGAGATGGGTTACGGTGTCATCATGGTCAAGGTGATGATGGTATGGAGGTCAATGGACTGAGGACATTCCACCGATGAGGAGGAAGATGAGGAGTTAGAGCTCGCTAGTGATGAAGATGGAGGAGAAATCTTCTATTAATCGACTCGAGGACGACGCGTAGTTTAGCTTACTACTTAGCTAATGCGCAAGAGCTAGTCTTTTGTTGATCCTCATGCATGAACGAGTAGCTTTGGAATAAGTAATCGTTGGGATGTAATATTGAACCATAAGTTATCTTTGGATGTAAGTTTGGAACCACTATGGCTTGGATGTAACCTATCGAACGTATTATGCTCCACGATGTGAGCCTTTGATAAATTCCGTCTTTGCGGTCTATGGATCGAGTGGTTGGTTAAGTTCATCGCAATTATAGATCCATTGACGCGCGCTTGATGAGTTGTGTGGTTGTGATGAATGATTGTGCCCTCCGTTGATTATCTCAATGCATTACCTCCAATGGACTCGGTTTGGGCATAATTATACGATTCATCTACAAAAATTTCCACATCGTTAGTGCTCATTGGCTATACCTTTTGCAGATGGCTCATCATAACCTTCGTCGTGCGGTCGTGGCATGGGAAATGAGGAACAACCACCTCCGCCACCGCCCACACCAAATTGAGCTAATGTAGACAAGTGGTGGAAAGTCGTCAGACATGTTAGCGGAGGCTATGCATCGATGGCTAACCGTGAGGATCGTCATGTCCACCAAGGACCCGAGCCAAACCAAGACAAAGCAGACTTTTAAGGACTTCATGGATACAAAGCCTCCTGTCTTTTCGTGAGGCGTAAGAACCATTACAAGTCGATGAATGGTTGAGCACGATAGAGCAAAGGTTTGGATTGCTCCGCTTGACTGAGGGTATGAAGGCCACATATGCAGGACACCAGCTCCAAGGCCCGCAGTATCTGGTGGACACATCACAAGACCACCTTCCCCGCAAACGCCGAGATAGTTTGGGGTCGGGCCAAAGGGCTTTCAGAGGACACTTTATTCCTCCCGGTCTCATGGCCATTAAGCATACTTAGTTTATGAAGCTCACCCAAGGCAACAAGAGTCTCAATGAATACCTCCGGGCATTCAACAACCCGGCAAGGTATGCTCCTCGAGTTTGTCGATACCGACGCTAAGAGAATAGCTAGCTTCAAGAGGGACTTTCCCTAAATTGATGAAGTCAATGGCAATCGCAAGTGTGTCACCTTCAATGAGTTTATTAGTGACACTCGACTCAAGAGAACAATGATAAGATATATGCCGCTTCTAAGAACCGCAAAAGAAACTTTGATTCAGGTGCTTCTCGGCCTAAGGCACCAATGATATCCAAGGCCCAAGATCGCCCACCCAATGCTAATGTCCGGCATCGCCACCTCTCGGAAGAAGAATCAAGCTAAAACTGGTTTTCGCAAAGGTACACAATTTCCTTGCCAAAGAATACTTCAGGCGCAGGCAGCCCAATGTCCCACCAGCCTAACAGCCGTGTTGGAACTCAGAATCACCTGGTCATTGGGCAAATAGGTGTCCCCATCCTCCCAAGAATGCTCAAGGAAACGTCTGTGTGGGCGTGTTCATTACACTCATGTGGAGGAAATTCTGGCTTTGGTGAAGTGGTCACCGGTGGTAAGTTTCTTGTTAATGATCACCCCGCAGCTTGTGCTCTTTTGATTCGGGTGCTTCACATTCCTTTGTGAGTTCTACTTTTGCATCTAAGCATAAGATGAATGTGATTACAATTGTCAAGGGTGGTTATTGTATTAGTGTTCTTTGGGAATAATATCATGACTAACCAAGTAGTAAAAGATGTAAAGCTTGAAATTGGGGATCGAGAGTTTCTTATAGATCTTGTAGTGCTACCGGGGTAGGAATTGATATAATCCTAGGAATGAAGTGGATGAGTGGGAATGGAGAGGCCGATCGACACGTCAACCCGTGTGGTAATGTTGAGGGATCCTGTGGATAAGAAGGGTTTTCTAGTGCGATTACCTCGTGATATCTCTCTTCACAATATGTACCAATGCTACCCTAGCCAAAGCCATTGAGGATCTACCAGCTTGTCCGTGAGTTTCAGATGTCTTCCCGATGACTTGCTCGGATTACCTCCGGACCGCTGATGTAGAATTCAAGATAGAACTTATTCCGGTATGGCTCCTATATCTCAAGGCCCTATAGAATGCCGCCCCAATGAGTTGGCTGAACTAAAGAGTCGGGCTTGAATGAGCTATTGAAGAAAGGTTTGATTCGCCTAGTTCTTCTCCTTGGGGTTGTCCGGCTATCTTTGTGAAGAAGAAGGATGAATCTTTTTGCGCATGTGCGAGATTATCGCCCCTAAATGTCTGTTACCATCAAGAACAAATACCCTCTTCCTCGCATTGATATTCATTTGATCGCCTCTCTAAAGCTAAGGTATTCTCCAAGATCGATTTGAGGTCTGGTTACCATCAGATCAAAATTCATCCTGAAGATATACCTAAGACAGCTTTCTCTACCCGTTATGGTTTGTTCGAGTACCTTGTCATGTCTTTTGGGTTGACAAATGCTCCGGCACACTTTATGTACCTGATGAATTCTGTATTCATGCCAGAATTGGACAAGTTTGTCGTCGTGTTCATTGATGACATCCTAATATATTCTCGTAATGAAGAAGAGCATGCTGAACATCTGAGAATTGTCTTAACTCGATTGCGTGACAACCAGCTTTATGCTAAGTTCAGCAAGTGTGAATTCTGGTTGAACAAGATACCTTTTCTAGGTCATGTGTTATCTGGTGATGGAATTTCGGTTGACCCTACGAAGGTGCAAGAAGTCCTTGAGTGGAAGGCACCTATTACGGTCATGAAGTTCAAGTTTCTTGGGATTGGTGGCTATTATCGCCGCTTTATCCCGGATTTCTCAAAATCGCCAAGCCCATGACTCAAGCATCGCAGAAAGATGAGAAGTTTGTGTGGACTCAAGTGTGAAGAGGCTTTCCACACTTTATGCGGACCTTGCTAACCTCTCGCCTCAGATAGCACAACCCGACATCGAAAAGCCTTTTGATGTCTATTGTGATGCATGTGGCACCGGTTTGGGGTGTGTTCTTATGCAGAAGGCCGAGTAATTGCTTATGCTTCGCGCATGCCTTCAAAGCATGAAGTCAACTATCCTACCCATGACTTAGAGTTAGCCGCAGCTTGTTCATGCCTCAAGATTTGGAGACATTACTTGTTGGGTAATGTGTGCAATATCTATCTCGACCATAAAAGCCTCAAGTACATCTTTACTCAACCCGAGTTGAACATGCGCCAACGGCTACCTGGTTAGAATTGATTAAGGACTACAACCTTCAAGTGCACTACCATCCCGGTAAGGCGAATGTGGTTGCCGATGCCTTAAGTGTAAAGGCCCATTGCAATTCCTTAATTAGTGAAGACTTTCATCCGTCACACCTCCTTCATCCTCGTAGTACTTCACAATATCACCGTGGATTGCTCTCTTAGAAGTCGAATTATTGAACTCCGTAAGACCGATGTGGGTGTGTTTCACATCAAACGGAAAATGAAAGAAAAAGAGACCAAGCACTTTTAAGGTCGATGACAAAGGAATTCTCTGGTTTAATGATAGACTTGTGGTACCCAAAGATAAAGAACTTAGAAATCAAATTATGGTCAAGCCCATTCTTCTAAGTTGTCCATCCATCCCGGTAGTAGTAAAATGTATCAAGATCTCAAGTCAGTATTATTGGTGGACCAAGATGAAGAAAGAAATCGCAGACTTATGTGGCAAGGTGTGATAACTGCTGCAAGAGTCAAGGCTATTCACATAAGGTCTTGGATCTGTTGCAAACCACTCTCTATTCCCTCGGTCGGAAGTGGGAAGAAATTAGTATGGATTTTATTGTTGGATTACCCACTACCAACAAGGGTTGTGATTCCATACGGGTTATCGAGATCGCCTAACTAAATCCGCTCACTTTATTCCGGCCAAGTCTACCTATCACCCACACAATTATGCCGAGATTTATTTTCAACAAGTGGTACGTCTCCATGGTGTACCCAAATCCATTGTTTCGATAGAGGACCTCAGTTCACGGCTCGTTTTTGGGAGTGCTTACATCGTAATCTTGGCACTCATCTAATCCGCAGATCTCGCCTATCATCCGCAAACATCGTGATGATCGAAAGCGTGTTAATCAAATTCTTGAGGACATGCTTAGAGCTTGTCTTATTTCTTGCAAAGGCTCTTGGGAAGATGGTTACCTCTCGCTGAATTCTCTTATAACAACAGCTTATCAAGAGAGTATCAAAATGGCTCCTTTTGAAGCTCTTTATGGTCGCAAGTGTAGAACTCCTTTGAACTGGGTGGAACCCGGGAAAGAAGATTCTATGGTATTGACTTTGTAAAAGAAGTCAAGAGCAAGTCCGAACTATACAAAAGAATATGATCACGCACAAAGCTAGACAAAAGAGCTATGCCGACAAGAGAAGGAAACCTATTGAGTTTGAAGTAGGTGATCATGTTTATCCGAAGGTATCCCCTATGAAAGGAGTCAAGCGTTTTGGAATTAAAAGGAAGCTTGAGCCTCGATATGTTGGACCCTACCGCATTATCGAGAAAAGTGGGAGAGTAGCATATAAGCTCGATCTACCCCGTGAGATGAGAGCTATATTTCCCAGTATTCCATGTGTCCCATGAAGAAGTGTCTTCGTATTCCCGAGGAAAGAATAGCAGCAAGAAAAGTCAACTTGAAATCTGATCTTTCTTATGAGGAAAAAAAACGTGCAAGTTTCGGATACACAAGAAAGAGTGACTCGCATAACGAGTGGTTAAGTTATACAAGGTAGTTTGGAGTAATCATAGTGAACGGATGCAACCCGGGAACGGAAGATTATTTAACGGAAAACTATCCAAATTTTCTATACCGATTACATACGCTTTCCAAATCTCGGACGAGATTTTTCTAAGGGGGGAAGGCTGTAACACCCTAGGTGTTTGGCTTCCACTAAATCGCATGTCATTTCATAAACATGTGCATTATATATGTCATCATGCCATTGTTACTGAAACATGCATGTGCAACAATTTCAACTGGGTATGTTTCATGCTTGATTGTTGGGAATAGTAGTGAAACATGTGAATGTAACATGAAACTCTCATACTCGGAAACATGGCCATATGGTAGTAATGTGGCAATTATAAAATGACAACAAGGTCTTGAAACATGTGAAACATTGTATTGAAACATATGTATGAATTGCTTGTTTTTATTTTCTGATCATAGGTGATCATTAGAAGTGGTATAACAATTTTGTAAAGTGGTTGATTATGGTCTAATACACCTTAACTACACTTAGGTTACTTGTTGGGACATTGTTCATGTAGATCAAAGTGACCAAAATGCCCTCAAGTGAAGGGTTGACTAGAATTGACCATAGGAGTCTCATTGTTTGACTGTTTAAAAAGTGTAACTTAGAGACTTTGCATGGCTGTGCACTCTTTACAAAAGTTGTAGCAAATTTATCAAGGAACAAAAGTTGTTTTATAGCCAAGTCATGAAAATGTGTGGAACATGGTCAAACATGGCCCACAAGTCAGAGATACATGCTGTTTTCAACACTTAGAAAAATATTCTAAGTCATAGTGTTTTCCAGTTGCATCAAGCCAACTTTAGCTTCATGTAACTTCGGACCCATGACGTTTTAGGTGTTTATCATTGAAAAGAAATTGTAGAGGGAAGATAGGTCTACAGCTTTGATGTTCATGTCTTCCACTAACTCGCCACGGATTAGGAGATAATTATCGTCGAACATGCTCGTCGACGGGACAATGGAGGACCGAATCGCGGTTTGAAGAAAAACTTCAAGAACGTTGTGGCCGATCGACGCAGAGGCTTGACGCCGCGTGTCCGCCACTCGTCGCCGGGCTTGTCGTCGCTGGCCACGCGCCGAGGCTGGCCTCGACCGCCGCCGCTGTTCTCCACTTCAAGCCAGCCAGCCGCCGACGCCTTCATCACTCCATTTTCATTTCTCTCCGCCCCATAGCGCGCACCAAGCCGCCCGCCATTGCCGCCGAGCTTCGCTCTCGCCTAGCTCCCGCGTCTTTGGCAAAAAAACGCGTTGCCCCGTCCGCTGTAGCCTCGCCGTGTTCCTCCATCACCTCCACCGCTCAATCGAGTCGATTGAGCCTCAGTAAGAGCGCATTGCCGCTTTTCCCCACCGCAGACCATGGCGGGGAGCTCGCCGGAGTTGGCGCCCACGCGCCAGTTGCCCTCGCGCCGCTCCCATTCCTTCCTCTCGCCATGCGCTTAGGCCATAGGAACACCACGAAGCTCGTAGGGTCACCGAGAAGGGGTGGTCGTCGCTGGGATTCACCGGAGCCGGCCGCGTGCGTGGGCCGGCGCGCTTATTTGTGTTAGTCGCCAACCCCTCTAGCCACCACCATAGCACCGGTTGAGGTCACCAATAGATGCGCATGGTCATGGCGAACGTCGAGAGTAGATGGTGTCGCCGAGAAGCCACCGGCGTTGAGTTCCACCGTCGCCGAGGCCGCCTCCCTGTTTCCCTCACGACGCTGCGGGCCCTTCTTGTCACCGTCGCGATCGAGAAGGGAGCCAGCGTGGGCAGCGTCGCTGTTAGGCCGTGCCAGCAGCAGTGAGTCATCGGGTCGCCGGTTCTTTGGGCTGGCCAGTAGGGTTGAGAGTTGTTTTCCTATTTTATTTCGTTGATTTATTTCACAGATTTATGTACATCTTGAAAAATATGTATCTCCTAGTATATAGATCCAAATGCTATGGTTCCAATTTTGTTGAGTTCATGATAATGTCTAGTATTTAACAAAAATATTATATGAGCACTTGTTTTAGAAAAATTGGATGAATTAAATAGGAGTTTGAAATGTGTTTTTAGAAGCATGCAAACTTGTTTGAATTTTATCTTGAGTTTATGTGGTCCAAAAATTATGAAATTTTGTGGGCAGTCTTTTATTGCTTATGTGAATCTCTGGTAAAAATTTTAGAGCTAGTGCATGTGTAGTTTTTAAATTTTAGAATTTCCTTTTATTAATAGATGGATCTTGTGTGAATTTTCATAATTTTTCTATAGATCCAGTGAAGGTGAAATTTTATGGGTGCTAGTATTATGCTAAAAGGATGCTAGGAAAAATGGGAAATCTGTTGCTTGACACTTTTTAATAAGGTTTCCTAATTATGCTAGAAATAGACATGGCATCTGTTATTTTGGATACAACAAGTTATGTTGGTCCAATGGCTTTGAAATTTTTATGGTAGCCTATGTGCAGCATGAGATAGCTACTGTAATTTTTGTAGATTTTTATGAATAGTTTTACTACATATTGCTTAAATCACCTAATTAACTAAATAAATGGGAAAAGGATATTAAATAATTTATTTAGAAGTTAGCACTATACCTTCTGATGTTTCTAAGATATGAAAAACAAGTTGGTAAACTTGGTTTGGTCAAATTGGGCTTTTGCACCATCATTAAATAATTAAGTTAGCAACCCCGTCATTCTGGACAGATTCTAGGTCTACTGGAAATTGATTTGGTTAACTTCAGAATCATGCTTTGATGTTTACAAGTGAATTGTAGAGAATTTCATAAGCTTTCCAGAATGTCCTCTTGCAAGTCATTTGGAGTTATAGAACTCTGGTTATGATAGAATTAAGTTACTACTTGTTGCATATGAAGCTTTAACTGTTATTTTAAGCATGTCTGTACTATTCTAAGTTCATGGTACTGTTCCTAGGTGTTAGGCCTTTAACTGAAGATGAGCATCTTTATCTTAGGTTATGCAAGTTAGGTAAGTTGCTCTTGTTATTTAAGTTAAGTTGGATACATGCTTAAAGTGATTTGAATAGAGCTAATTACTCGGTAAACGAGTGTCCAGTGATGTTTTCGTAAACACCCATTGTGATTCATTCATCATGAGCATCATGTCATTCCTTATGCATCCATGATATTTATCTTGTGCATCGACATGCAATAGGTGTACCGGAAGGAGTAACCCTGCTGGAATTCGAGGAACTGAAAGCGAAGCAAAGCAGCAATGACGCCGGAGATTCGTGGAGGAGAAGCGATCTTAGGAGAAGTGCGCGACGAGGTCGCCGTTGAGTGCCCCGACCACCGCCCTTGCAACTTTGTGAAAGGCAAGCCCTGAGCATTTTAAGCCTCCTATTTTCCGAATCAGTAGTTACATGTATTATTATTACATATATTGTTGCATTAAGTTTAGGTGTTGGATGTAAACACTTGTCGCATTGGTTACCATTCCTTGTCCAGATATTGATACCTCAATCCTATGTAGCTCAAAGCTCGAGTAGTGCTTAGCCCTCGCTTAAACGCTGTAGAAGTCGGGTGATTTTGTCACCCGCGCGAGATATAGGAAGATACATATGGCACGGTTGGCTATATTTGCTATCGTGGAAAAGAACCATCTTAATTTGAAATGAAGACCGGACGGAGGCTTGCCGGGTTTGCAAAGTGACTCCGTCTCGTGTCGCTTAAGGACCGATTCTTGAGCCTTTCCTGCTCATGTTGAACGCATGCCTCTCTCTTAGTTGGTCAGTGTCCGATGACCGACCGCGGCCGAGTAGCTCACCTCAGCCGGAGTCGATAAGTATAAAGTGCGCCTCTGAAGGGAGCCGAGGCGTGAGTCCAAGGGCGTGTGATTTAAAAGTCCCGATCGTCCCGGCGTAAGGGTAATCCCTGAGAGTGCTGGCGCTGATCGAACCCGCGAATTTGGTTCCTGAGATGTTCCAAAGGTGACCCACGGCTACCCTTGCAAAGTATGCCAGGGTGAGAGTTAGGAATATCCCCTCAGCTGAGTTGTAATTCGATTCGAATCGCCGTCTCTCCCGGTTAGTGAGAACTTGACGGGCTTATCTCCAATGTAGATACACTTAATAACTTAATGGTTCGGAAATGATGATATGATGTTGACAAATTTTATTATACCTGCTATGGTTAATATTGTTTGCTCCTAATAAGTGAGTGCTCTAGTACAGGTGCTAATCTAGTGGACCGGTAAATGATGATAAGCTTGATGCTAAGTTAAATTGGTTACTATGCTCATAAGCTCTTTCATGCAAATGTGTCAAGCTAGCCCACCTGAAAAGCCTTGCATGATCCTTGGTGTCGTTTATTTTCGATTTTTTGTCGGGTAAGTCTAGTGAGTACCTTCTCGTACTCGTGGTTTATTTCCCACTGCTGCAGATGACCGTTCTTCTTTGGTTGTCGCAAGTAATCGCCTTTCTCCCCGCATTGGGGATGAAGACTAGACCGTTGGGCGCGGTCTCTACTAGTTCTCGTGCACCGATAATGCTTTTGTGGGACATGACTCTGATCTGGCAATGTATTTGAACTATGAAGTTATGTACTAAACTATGTTGCTTCCGCACACTCAAACTTGGTTTGTAATATTTTATTTGAACTCTGATGGAGGTAATCCTAATGCTACTTGTGAAATGTTGTAACGAATGATGTGTTGTGTTGAATCATTACGATCTTGGTTTGTATGTCGAGAGTTGGTTGAAATCCTTCGTGATTTCCGGACTACCGGGATTATGGGAGCTTAAGCACAGGAATTGGTCGCTTCGGTGATTGTTTTTGTGCTTACGTTCTTATGATTTGGTCGGTTCTGTTACAGTGAGTATCTATTATCTTATTACAACAGTGTTAAAAGAAGCCACTTTTTCCCGAGAGGGTCCAGAAAAATAATAAAATTAATCGGATAGGAAGCAAAGAATATGCACCGTTGATTTTAATGAACATCTAACCATCTACATTAATCCAAGAGTCCATGCTAGATACAAGAATTAAATATATAACGAAATTCGAGAACTAACCGAAGCTTGTGTTGCTACCATGAATGTCGCTATTCACCTTGTAACGGCAGAGTGACCTTTGAATCAGATTGTGCAAATCTTATCGGGGCAATCAAGGGAAACTCCATGAGTGCAAAGCTTCAAGGATGATCATAGAGGAAATTAGAGATCTTTACCGCCGTAACTTTATCTCGGTGGATATCTGTTTTGTTCTTTGTATCGTAATAGATGTAGTGGTGAGCGGCATGATGCGGCGCACTTTGGTGTTTCTCTCGGATCGGGGAGACCCGGCTATGCGATTCCTTTCCCGCCATTGCACTAAGTACGGTGCACCATGTCTAATAGAATGGCATGTTCATACTAGACTTTATCAATAACAAGTAACAATATATGCAAAAGATGTATCTCTGCGCAGAAAACCGTCGACCTTATCAATTCCATAAAGAGTATTGATGAATAGAACGGTAATGCTTCCTATATGACGTCCGTCGGACAGATGGGCCCAGCCCACCCGCGCCGCACACCTCCGCCACGCCGCCGCCACGCAGCCACCCCTTCGCTTCCCACCGCTCGTCTCACCACCGCCAAAGTGAGCCGCTAGCAAGTGCCGAGATGTCATTGTCGGGGTAGATCCAGATAGGGCGGAGCTCCACGCGGCGGGCTGCGTGAGATCCGCCACTGTCGCTCGCTTGGACTCGCGCCTCTGCAAGGCGTCGCGCGCTCCATCTCGCCGATGAGTTGCCTCCACGCCGCCACGAGCCCCATGCGCGCCGCCGACCTCCGTGCTTGGGTGTCGAGCTCCATAACGACGCAGATTCGTTCAAGCAAAGAAGATGACATTGCATCGAAAGCACATATTGCAAGCGTATGTTTCAAGTGTTTTGAGGTATGTTGCAAGTGTTTTATGCGGATGTTGTAAAATAGATCGGGATGTTGCACGTGTTGCAATGGTTGTACACGTACGTTGTAAGCTTTTGTTCCTAATGTTTCATCTATTTTTTCCAGACTTATGTTACAAGTGTGTTTATTTGGATGATGCGTATGTTTTACACATCTGTTGCAAGTGTTTTATCTGGATGTTGTGTATATTTTACAATGGTTTTTAAGTATTTTCATGTGTTTTTGCAAGTATTTCACATGCATGTTTCAAGTGTTTCATTTGCCTTCGGACATATGCTGAAAGTGTTGCATCTGGATGTTTCTAAAGTAGATCAGTTGTTGCATCTCCCCCCTCGCTTTCTGCTGCCTCGCCTCGGTGTCTCCTCCTCCCGGCGCTAGTTGGGCATCCGCTGCCCCCTCCCCTCTTTTCTCGCTAGTGACGTTCGGGGCGGCGTGGGCGCGCGAAACGGTGCGAGAAACGGCTACAGGCGCGGGCATCCGGACACCCCGTTCATCTGGACTTCCGACGCTAGCAAGCCTGAAAATAAAAAAACGACAACTATTTACACCTGTAAAACATCAAACAACCCATTTCAACTAGGAGTATTAGCCACACCTCAACCACGCACCAAATGGTAATATATCTGTCGGTGACCTAATACTGGGGTACCCAATGCGGTGGAGCTAATAACCATCGAGCGTTGACGCTTCCGGTCAGACAAGAACGCTACTACACTTCTTGCCCGAACGACGGAAGATTGGTTCCGCCTCGCCCGACCCCCGAGGGCTAGACTCCGCCTCGCCCGACGGCTGAGGGCTGACTCCGCCTCGCCCGATATCTAAGGGCTGGCTCTGCCTCGCTCGACGTCCGAGGGCTGGCTCCGCCTCGCCCGATGTCCAAGGGCAGGCTCCGCCTCGCCCGACGGCTGAGGGCTGGCTCCGCCCCGCCTGACGACTGAGGGCAGGCTCCGCCTCACCCGACGGCTAAGGGCAGGCTCCGCCTCGCCTGACGACTGAGGACTGGTTTCACCTCATCCGACGACAAGCACGAGGTAAGACAGGACATTCGAGTCAACCGTAGTACCCAGGACCATACCCTACACGCCTGCAGAAAAGTGCCATCAGAATATGACGGGACGGGCACGTTAAGCCCTTCCAGGCATGGCAGAGCCCGAATAGTGTTGTAGGCACCGACTTTGGTCTTACAGTATTGTGGGCGCCGCCATTGGCCCTCGGACACGGATCCTGACACAAGCATACGACAACCACTACAATCCAAAAGAGAACTCACATCATCTACAGTGACGGACATATGGTCACTTCCCTGGCTACTCCCCATAAGGGTCACAGCTCAGCTCCCTGGCACGCTGCACCGTCCGCCGGTGTAGGATGGGACGTACCCACTTCCTGGATGAGGCTAGGGCACGGCCCTATGAGGATCAGCGAACACGCCATCCCTGACATAGTCTGCCATGTTAGCAGGGCAGGCACAGGGGGAAAGGAAGACCTAGCTCCTTCGAAGGACCTTCTTTACCCTCTGGTTTTTCCTCTTTCTCCCATTTGTAATCTATCGATGAAATATGGTCGGCAGTCTACCTAGGGGTATACCCAAGGTAGTAGATTGTCGGCAGACAGATGCGCAAGCCACAAACAAGACGGTGACGCAAGACAGACACAAGATTTTATCCAGGTTCGGCCGCCAAGAAGGCGTAATACCTACGTCCTGCGTCTGATTTGTATTGTTGTATGTCAATGAGAGATGTTTTAGAGGGTCCCCGCCCGCCTTTTATATAGTTCGGGGGTGGTTACAGATCCGAAACTAATCCTAGCCGATTATAATTGCCATATGTGGTCGGATAAGGATTCCTATTCTAACCGACCAGGATCTTGATTGATCGCCAAACCGCCTTGACTCCTTGCACGGGACTCGATCAAAGTTAACCGGCCGCATGTCGTCTTTTGGTGGACCGAACCCATCGATCCGGGCCGCCCAAGCTTAGCCATAAGGGTATAGGGGTTAATACCCCATAGCTAGTCCCCGAGCACCATGTATTATGATGCAACACGCCATTTTAACCTTTCTCCGACAAGTAAGGCTTGAGCCCTTGACGCCTCTCGACCACCGTTGTCGCCGGAGAAGTCGGTTGTCCAAGAATATATGGTGCTCTTAAGAAAAAAGAAAAAGATTTTTGTCCTGGGAAGTGTGCCCACTTGTATTTCTGAATAGAAATGTAAATGCCTCTCGGAGCGTAGCGTCCTTGATCATCATCGAGGCGAGGGGTCGAAAAACAAACACATTCACCGCAAGGTGAAGTGTGCCCACTTAGTCCCCGAGCCCGGTAGTAGTAGGTGACGAGGCACGTGGTGCCGTGGTCTAAAAATAATTCCCGCTTAAGTTGAGAAACGAATCGTCAGATAAGCGATACAAGATGCACCGCAGTGCATCGCATCGATGTAATCCCCGAGCTTCTTTGAAAGGCGAGGTATGAGCCTTGTAGCAAGGTCTAAATAAATGTCTCTCAACCGTATGTGAGTACAAATCACATGTAGCCGAGAAGAACGATCTCGAAAGCGTTGGTCGGGATACCCCCCGAAAGCACATCAAGATGGGAGCAGCGGTCCCCAAGCGTGGCGTTGGTCCAGGCGGTCCCGAGCACGGCAAGTGGTCCGGGTCCATCATTGAGCTCAAGATATGCAGCCAAAAGAAAAGAACGCCGATTGTATTATTATTTGGTGTATTTATTTATCTCCTTACTCGTCAAGTCCAAATCGCCACGCGTCTGGTCAAAAAAGCGACGGATATAACATATCACCGCTTTTCTTACTCTTTTCGACAAGCGACCGCTTGGCGCTCAGATGGAGGTGCGCCATGTGGGCCCTCTCACATTATCAACGAAGAGGCGCGTACACTGGAAACGAAGGGACGCGTTTGTTGGCGTAGATCTCGAGGTTGTGAAAACAACCGTCTATGGCGCGTGCGCACGCCTCCCAAGAATCTCGAGCGGACGAAACGACGGAGCCCTTGGTTATTTATAATATAGAGCTGGTAAGTTACTTTTTACCAATCCCCATTGTCATTCACCGCCACAACCTTCTTCTTCCTCTCGCCGAACCCTACTCCTCCGAAAATCACCACCAATCCCTCCTCCACCGCATCCACCCTCTTAACAAGGGCAGATCAATGGCGAAGAGAAACGCCCAGAAGAAAGGCGGAGTCATGGCGAAGGAGTGGTGGAAGTCAAGGAGCAATGAGCAGACCATCGAAGACCTCATCGCCATGGGAGTGCTCCACAACAAGGCACTCGCGGGATGGCGTGCGTCGGAAGGACAAAGCTTCCCCAATCCACAACTAGGTGAGATTGTGGTTTTCGAGGATTTCTTCAAGCG
Organism: Miscanthus lutarioriparius; assembly: GCA_904845875.1. NCBI lineage: Eukaryota > Viridiplantae > Streptophyta > Magnoliopsida > Poales > Poaceae > Miscanthus > Miscanthus lutarioriparius. The sequence goes on from CAJGYO010000195.1 coordinate 68,738, forward strand.
GGGTTTCTAGTGCACCCTTTCCTTCAGGGGCTCTGCTTATATTACGAGATTGGGATTTGCAATCTGTATCCCAACTCGATTCTTCTTGTCTCCACCTTCATCCATCTTTGCGAAGCTTATGGTGGCTTCCAGCCCCATTTCGACCTCTTTCGCCATCCTGCTCATCTCATGGAAGAAAGGGAGCGGAGGCTCAAGATAGCCGGAGGCGATACCTCAACTGTGTGGACGGTATGAAGGCCCAAAGACTGTGACCGCCCATGGAACACCTCACTAGACAAATGGTACAAGAAATGGTTCTACATCCGTGAAGAGCCGAACACGATCACCCTGTGTGACGTGGGGTTGATTCCGGAGAAGAACAGCTGGTCGGAGAAGCCCGAGCACTTGGAGCAGATCACAGAACTGCTTGGGTTGATCCCGTGGGGAAAACTGGATGGTCCAAGCGTGGTCGGGAACTTCATCAGCCGAAGGATCCAGCCCTGCCAAAAGAGGGTACATCCTGGCTTCGAGTACCAGGGTAGCGCAGATCCGACGAGGACTAGAAAAGAGGCGCTCGACAAGACAGAAATCAAGGCCAAAATTAGGGAGCTATTCAATCTAGCCGACCCCAATTATGTCAGGTTAAACGACATCGAGCACGCCTTCAAGCTGCCCGACCTCCCCCAAAGGTAAATGATGCCTCCTTGTACCTGTAGATTTATGTTGCAACAAAAAATTTGACTGTTGTCTCCTTTATGTTTCCCAGAGTAATGGTCATGACCGAGCAGCAGTATTCGTGTCTCCGCCCCCTGGCGTGGATTGGCCGCAAATTGCCGGCTCAACCGCCCAGACCCGAGACCCGATGCGATCAAGACGCCGATCGGGCGGTACTTCGGAGTTGGGGAGGATGTAACGGCCAAGGCTGCTAGCAAGCGGCCAGATGCCAACAAACATCGCCAGGCCATATTCCCCCTTTCAGACGATGAAACAGAGGATGTGGACATCTTCCGACTCATCCCTCGAAAGAGGAGGAGACAAATGGGGTCAACAGAGCAGGTAGCTCCTCCGCGTGCAAGAGTGATCGCACCACCACCACCAACGCAACACAGTAAAACAAGCGGGGAAGTGTCAAGCACCAAACCCCGACGCCAAGATGCCGTGGTGGAAAAAGACCGGTGGAACGGGCCGAGCACGTGGAGCAAAGCGCGGTCGAAGAGACGTTCTTCGCCACATTATTCCATGCTTCCAAGTCGTAAGTATCTATAACTTTGATATAATATTATAATTTGTATTGAATACTATTGTCTTTCGAACTTTCTCGGTATATTAGGTCGGCGCCACACGAAAATCCCGACCAGATAGCCGGTTGTGGCATCGGCCGCCAAGATTGGCGGAAAAAGAATCGCTTTCGGCGCCTAATCATGAGCAACTCAGAGAAGAAATTCATGAACCGCAAAGACACGAAAGCAGCCCAACGTCACCCCCCGAGCAATTGGTCGAGAAGATAGCCGAGCAAAGTACAAATGCTCTCGAGCACTAGCCTCGCTGAGGCGGATACCTTGGCACCAAGGGAACCAGACCGAGCCGAGGAGCAAGAATCGGAGTTGGCATGTAATACGCTTGCCAATGCTACATACTCGTGGGAAAGCCATAGTGGTCACGGAGACTACTATCTCGGCCCGCCCCCCACCGAACAAGAGGCCAAGAGGACAAAGTCAAGAGATCCTAGGCCATCCCAAAGACAAATGACAACATGTATATGTGTCGCGCGCAGTGAACGCACGAGTGGGTTATGTATGAAGAAATCCCCGAGATCGAAGAGACCCAAAAAGTTGAACGAGATGCAAAGCGTTTGGTGACAGAAGTCCAGGTATGTTTGGCTTGACCACTTGACCCTGTAATGTAGTCAAACTGTCTGACTTAGCTTGCTTATATGCAGGACTTGATGAAGACCGCAAAGTACCGAAAGAGGTGCTTCGACCAGATTGAGGGAATCACGGCGAGCAATAAAGAACTGGCGGCCGAGGTGGAACGCTTGCGCCGCCAACTTGAAGCCGCCGACCAGAGAGGACAGAGCAAGAAACACAGAACCAGAACCTGGTCGGCCAGCTCAATGACAAAGAGCGTCAAAAAACAAGTAAGTTGTCATTTTGTCACATCAAGTGTATGACACGTGTTGTTGCATTGTTGGTAATGACATTGTAATGCTGAGCTTAGAAGCCGAGGTAACCCGCCTCCAAGAGGAGAATAGCCAGTGACTGCAGAGTGTGGTCACCTGAAGGAGGACAACGAGAAACTGGCGCGCAGCCAGTCTCAACTCCAGGACCACACCACCAAAATGAAGGAGGAACTGAAGAGTAAGTATTCCAGGCCACCGTTCTCATTCCGTTGCCCGCCTTGACTTGTCGTGCCTTTACATTTGATGTCTTGTATGGTGTGCAGTTTTAAAAGCCAATGCCAAGAGGCATCTAGAAGCCGTGATGAAAGAGCGTGATGGCTGGAAAGCACAATGCCTCGAGGCCACCAAGGATCGGGACACATGGAAGAACCGGTGCTGTGAAGTGGCAATCTGGCATTTGCCCATCCTCGACCTTGTCGACCCGGGCGCCACAGAGGAAGAGCCAAGGACCCCAGCTCGGGACTGGTTGAGAGATGCAGACAAGCATGGGGATGGTTCCAGGAGTTCATTAAGGAGGTGGGTGAGTATACGGGCGCCCATGTGCTAAGCATGGTGCGTGCTCACTACCCTCGATCGATCTCAAGCGCACTGGAGGCCGGATACCGAAGGAAGTAGACCTGCATAAGGCGGAGGAGCTTGGGTGGCCCAACTGGATCTGTCGTCAAAGATAATTGGCGACATTAATCTGTGTGGAGGTGGGACACAGACATGCAGGTGGTATGCCATCGACAAGTCATTTGGAAACACCATCTGTTGCTGTTAGCCAACCGACAAGCTGCGGTCTCGACCAGCCAGGCATCGGCGGGGCCATCCCCTTCAGCTCGGCTAGCACAAGAGTCCCCGAGACTCGAGTAGAATATCGGAAGCAGCGAGCAGTAGGTGCCGCGCGCCCCGACCAGCCAATGTAATAGGCTTAGAGCTGTAGAAGGAGGACATAGTTGTGTTATTGTAAACTTAGGCCTCTTCAGGCAAGCTTGTAATAACGTAACTGTATATCATTATAAGCTTGTTTGCTTTGTATAAAGCGTATTTAAGCTTGAAACTTATGTTGGTGGAACTAAGTGAGAACATAATAATGTTCTGTTTAGTTGTACCATTTTACCCGACACATCATCCTAAAAAGTTTGTGCGGCCCTAGTTTGCCATTGTAACATCCCAGATGTTAAAAAGTAATTAAGAAAGTAATCATGTCATCATTATGCATAATCATCAAGCATCAAGTTATTAATGCATTTCATGTTTAATTTATAGCATGTAAATGTTGTTTATAAAGTGTTTTATATATTACCGAAATAATGTTAATAATAATGATTAGGAAACTTGGTGAATCTTTTAAACAAGTCAAATTCTTCCTTAATAAAAGTTTTATAATCTCGGTTGCAATGCTTGGTGTGAACCTTGTTTTATGTTGTATGTGTTGAATTGTATTGTTTGAATCAAGTTCGAAATCGTGTATTGATTTGAATTTCCGAAAACCCGAATTTCCAGTTATAAGTTTGGCTCCGAAAAACCCATTTCAAAATCAAAGCACATTTTGGGGTTGGGCCTTAAAGCAAAAGTGTAGAGCTTGTCGAGTTGTACAAAGTTTGTTTTTGGAGTTTTCAAAGTTGTTTTATAAAATTTGAAGTAATTTGAAAAGGCGTAATTCTTTAAATGTCCTTTTTTTTAATTTAAACTTGCATTTCAAAATGTAGGCCGAATTTGGGTATGGTTACAAAAGCAAAGTTGTAGAACTTTTAATTTTGAACAACTTTTATTTTTGGAGATTTTTGAGTTGTTATACAAATTTGGGAGTAATTTGGGTTTCAAAAACTAGTGGCGATTCTGTAATTCGGTGAAAAAGTACCCATGGCGACACCTCACCGACGGCGAGTTTCTTCTAGCTTCAGGCGATTGTTGTGGCCGCCCTCGGCGTCGTTTGGCGCGGAGAAGACTCCTACGTGGTTTCCTCTTGCTTCTGGCCGTCTTTTTATAGCTTGTGCCATCGTCGTTCTCCTCCTTTTCATTTCCTTTGTTCGCCGTCGCCGTCGTCCATTCTTGCCGGCGAACACCACCTCCACTGCTCATCCTCTGGCCGATTTGAGCGCTACTGAAAGCTTCGCCACATCCATGCGCGCAGCACTTTGACTCGCTCCCGCCGTCAATTTCATCGAAGTCATCGTGACGAGTCTTCTTTCCTCATGGCCGTCCGTCGTCATGGCCGTCGAGCTCGCCTCCGCTGTGGCCGGCCTATTCCGGCTGCTCTCGCTACTGTCTCTCTCTTGTTTTGCGCTTACCTTTGTGCCGTGATGCTCGCAAGCAAGTCGGTTGCTCGTCTTATCAACAGGGCACGTCGAGGCTCCCTGCCGCCGTGCTGCTCCGCCGCCGAGCCGCGGGCTCGCGTGGCCAGGTCATCACGGGCCACCTCCGGCCGAGCTGCGGTCATCCTCGAGCTCGCCTCGCCACCCCGTCGCTCTACCACCCCTTCAATTGTCGCCTACGAGCATCAGCCGGCCGGAAATCGCGTCTCTCCGGCGTCCTCTGTTCTGAAAATCGCGACCAGGGACTTCGTCTTCAAATTCGAAATTTGTGAGGGGCTTTTCTGTGAACCGTAGACTCATGTGAATAGTGCCGTTTGGACCTGTTTGCTTTGAAATCGGCTGGAACTTTGAAAATTCATAGTAATTCATAGGAAATTCGTAACATAGCAAATGAGGACTTTTTGGAATCCTTGTGAAATTGTCTATGCAGTAGATCTATAGTATGACATGTTTTAGTTTAAAGTTTTAGCTGCAAAAATAGATTTGTGCAGTAGGGTTTTAATGCTAGTTGAATTTGTTATTTTTCATAACTGAATATCTAGGGCTCCAAATGAAGTGAAATTTTTGTGGCATGCTACTCATGTGATAGTTGATGTGTGGTAAAAATTTCATGAGTATTGGATGAAGTATGAGTGAGTTTTTGGTTTATCTCGCTCTCACATGATTTCTTGCAATAGCAAATTATCTTTTTCATAGAGGCAGCTATACTTATGCAAATGGTATGAAATTTGTACAGTAGACTATTGAGAGGATATGTGAGCTACTGTAATTTTTGTAGAAGTTATTGTGCATTTTTGGTATATGTTCATAAATACACCTTGATGTCTAAATAAATTAAGAAATGTTTTAAGAAAATTTATTTAGAGGTGAGCACCATGCTTTCTGGTGTTCTTTAGTCATGTGTGAAATGTTGGTAAAGTTGGTTTTGCCCAATTATGTGTTTGCAACATAAGTTAATAATTATTTTCTTGCCGATGTGGTTTATGGACAGATCTGGTAACTTAGCAGAGTTCTTCATGATAATGTGCTTTCTTGTGAAACTTGTTTATACAAAAGTTGTAGATAATTCATGTATCTATCTGCTGTTAAAATTTGGTGTCATTTGGCTAAGTAGTTTGTGAGTTATGCCTGTTTAAAGTTGGGTTCCAGAAATGGTTGTTCTCTGTCAATTCTGGACCAGTTTCTTTAAATGGATATATTTGGCTTAGTTAATTTGAGAATCATGCTAAGATGATTAAAGATGAATTGTAGAAGATTTTATAAGCTTTCCAGAATGTCTTGTTTCATGGCTTTTGGATTTGTAGAACTCTAGTTATGATCCAAACATGAAGCTATTGTTTCCAGTCCCGAAATAGACATACGCTAGTTGTGGTTGTTTACTCCATGTGTTGCTAAGTGTGGTTTATGCCCTTGTTGATGGTCAAGTTATGATACTTGTGACCTTGTTAAACTGGTGTCATGCTTGATGTGCTTGCTCTCTGTAGTTAGTTGTATGATGTTAGTTAAATAGCTATTGGTGTCTATGTCTTGCATAATCTTGTGTTTGTCTTGAATGCTTATGTGATGCATCTTGTGTTATCATTCATCACATTCATATACATGCATCTTGCATCTCATTTAGATACGCTTAGATGAACCACGTGAAGGATGTGATGTGAAGCTGAGCTCTCGAAGTTTGGGTTTGGTGGATCTATCACGAAGATGGAAGGACTAAGCAAGTGCTAGGACCGAAAATGTCACCAAGACGGTGCAAGCTATCTCGAATCGAATTGTGTCGGATCCCGTGCAAGCCCGGATACATTTAAACCTACCTTGTGTTTTACAAATTGATTTCGCTTTTGCTTTTCAATCTTCGCATTAAGTGATTAGAAGTCAAGTGGGAACCTAATTGATGCATTACCAACCTTGTTTTCCTTATCTACCTTGTTAACCGTTTTAATTGTATGGCTAGTTATGCTTAGTCATGCTTAGATAATAAAAGTCGGGTGATTACTGTCACTGCGAGTTTTATATGGAATTTTAGTTACTTATGTTATCTTGAAATATGAGCATGTGAAGTAATAAATCTAGACTGGGCGGACTCGGTGTGTGTGAGCCACAAGACATGGAGGTCTTGTGAGCGGGTTCTTTCCGCCCGTGTCGATTAAGGTCCGTACCGTTGTTGAACCGCTCGAGGTGAGACTTTGTAGTACTAACCGCATACTCCGGTAAGCCTTAACTTGGCTATTCTATTACGAGAATGGCTACTCGCGCACTGGGAGTGGAGAGATGGCGGGAATAGCGTGTACCCACGTGGCAATGTAAATTTGGAGTGTGGAGTATTGTATTCTCGGGGTGGCGCGGACCCGTTCTTGTTTAGAGGATCCGAGGGTAGGTTGATATATGTAGGTCGGGGACCTGCATATGTCGTGTGGTCTGGAATTCCCAGCTGGGTTTATAATCGGTTCGAATCGTCGTTGCTCCTCGGTTATGGAGACTCACTTCTCTGTTCATCATCGTAGTATTAATAACTGGAACTTGAGAATGGTTCGAGAAAGTGTTGGATATGAAGTTTCATGATCTCAATACGGATCGTGTCGACTTTGTATATGATCTTATGAGATTTTAAATATTGATACAAAGAATTTTGTTAAAATGCTTTTACGCAAAAGAACTTTGATTATTGCTAAAGCCATACCTTGAATCCCTGAGCCTGCATTCCTGAGTTTCTCTGTTTCTATTTCGGTTAAGTCTTGTTGAGTACTTTTTGTACTCGTGGTTCGATTGACCCTTTGTTGCGGTGAGGCTCATGAGCAGATCTGTTTTGGATCGTCTTTGCATGTCTCATTGTTCGGTCTGCGATGACGATAAGTAGATGTGTGGCCCTTGGGCAGGGCAGCTATATTTGTGTGTTTTGCATTATATTATAATGCCACTCCACTACTTTGGTTTGTATTAATAATCGAACTTAGTTTGTAAGGTTTGAAATAAATGTTTTGTAAACTAAGTTATTGTAAGACTTCCGCTATATTTTACTCTGATGTATCTATTTGAATAAACTGTTGTAATACTACAATGACTCTGTAATGTGATCCTGCTCGGAAATCGTGGATGATTCGGGGTTCTCCGAGGACACCCGACAGTCTTCTTAAGTTATCGGTAACATATGCATAAATGTCAAAGGTCGTTGGACAGTGACAGGTGCATGTGGGCCCTATAATTTAGGAGGTTCTGCCACAGAATGGTATCAGAGCGATCGTTACAAAGTCTTTGTTGTATTGATTTACAAAAACTTCAAAATGATTTGGGACAAATCTATTTAACTTGTTAATTTGGTCCAAATTGCTTCCGGCTTATTTGATTCATTCCTCCCATTCCTTATTTGATTAAAAAGGCTTTGTGTGGTGGAGTAGTAATCTTATTATGCCCTATATAATTAGAACTGTTATTTATGTACCTTAGGAGATTTGATGTTTAAAGTTTCGTAAGGACGATTCATGCATCATGTCATTAATGAAACACTGCACTTATTTCAGTTATAATCATTTATATGAAGTTGAAATATAATGATGTTTAAAACTTCCTCCTTCCATTTAGAGAATGGCTATTACTTGTTATAGCTATTTTTGTCCCAATAAAATTGGTCATGTACCAAGCTTTGCTAGTAAACCACTCCTTGCTTATTTTTGCTCATAAGTTCTACATCATTTGGAATTTTTGATGCACTTTAATTTTTCCCCATCTACTCAATGTTGAAACTTGGGACTAATCCTTGAATTCTTCAACCTATGCATGTGTTATGTCTTGGTTTCTCCTAATACAACTCATGTTAGTTCCTTGATCTTGCTAGCTTAACAAGTGTTACTGGTGAGTTACTTTAGTTGTGACCTATGGTGGTGCCATGATCCGTGATTTACGGTGCCGCATCGAAACCTGGGGTCTCCTGTGGACTGCAGCCATAAGGAAATACTGCTGGGCGCTCGCTGGTATCGAGGTCTACGGTCATGATCCATTATAGCTTTACAATTAATGTGATTCACTCATCTTGGAACTTTCATTTGGAATTCGTGTTCCATCATTCCATTGAAATTACTAAATCCTTTGTCCCTTACAACTGTCTTTTGATCTCGTTGTAATCTCAAAACCCACCCTTGTTTTCTGAACAACTTGAAAGTTAATGTGTTTGACACATTTCCTTTTTCCACTACTCAACCCAACGCTTTTCGCACTCTTTAAATCTCGGGACGAGATTTCTTTAAGGGGGAAGGATTGTAACATCCCAGATGTTAAAAAGTAATTAAGAAAGTAATCATGTCATCATTATGCATAATCATCAAGCATCAAGTTATTAATGCATTTCATGTTTAATTTATAGCATGTAAATGTTGTTTATAAAGTGTTTTATATATTACCGAAATAATGTTAATAATAATGATTAGGAAACTTGGTGAATCTTTTAAACAAGTCAAATTCTTCCTTAATAAAAGTTTTATAATCTCGGTTGCAATGCTTGGTGTGAACCTTGTTTTATGTTGTATGTGTTGAATTGTATTGTTTGAATCAAGTTCGAAATCGTGTATTGATTTGAATTTCCGAAAACCCGAATTTCCAGTTATAAGTTTGGCTCCGAAAAACCCATTTCAAAATCAAAGCACATTTTGGGGTTGGGCCTTAAAGCAAAAGTGTAGAGCTTGTCGAGTTGTACAAAGTTTGTTTTTGGAGTTTTCAAAGTTGTTTTATAAAATTTGAAGTAATTTGAAAAGGCGTAATTCTTTAAATGTCCTTTTTTTTAATTTAAACTTGCATTTCAAAATGTAGGCCGAATTTGGGTATGGTTACAAAAGCAAAGTTGTAGAACTTTTAATTTTGAACAACTTTTATTTTGGAGATTTTTGAGTTGTTATACAAATTTGGGAGTAATTTGGGTTTCAAAACTAGTCAGTTCTGTAATTCCGGTGAACAGTACCCATGGGCGACACCTCACCGACCAAGCGAGTTTCTTCTAGCTTCCAGCGCGATGTGGCCGCCCTCGGCGTCGTCTTGGCGCGGAGAAGACTCTACGTGGTTTCCTCTTGCTTCTGGCCGTCTTTTTATAGCTTGTGCCATCGTCGTTCTCCTCCTTTTCATTTCCTTTGTTCGTGTCGCCGCGTCGTCCATTCTTGCCGGCCGAACACCACCTCCATCGCTCATCCTCCGCCGATTTGAGCGCTACTGAAAGCTTCGCCACATCCATGCGCAGCACTTTGACTCGCTCCCGCCGTCCAATTTCATCGAAGTCATCGTGAGCCGTCTTCTTCCTCGCGTGCCGTCTGGTCATGGCCGTCGAGCTCGCCTCCATTGTGGGCGGCCTATTAAAATTGCTCTCGCCTCTTGTCTCTCTCTTGTTTTGCGCTTACCTTTGTGCCGTGATGCTCGCAAGCAAGTCGGTTGCTCGTCTTATCAACAGGCACGCCGAGGCTCCTCGCCGCCGTCTTTGCTCCCGCCGCCCGAGCCGCTGGGCTCAAGGCGGGCGTGCCAGTCATCACGGGCCACCTCCGGCGAATTGCGGTCATCCTCGAGCTCGCCTCGCCACCCGTCGCCGCTCTACCACCCCTTCAATTGTCGCCACGAGCATCATCACCGCTGAAATCGCGTCTCTCCGGCGTCCTCTCATTCTGAAAATCGCGACCAGGGACTTCGTCTTCAAATTCGAAATTTGTGAGGGGCTTTTTTCACGTGAACAAGTAGACTCATGTGAATAGTGCCGTGATTTGGACTGTTTGCTTTGAAATCGGCTGGAACTTTGAAAATTCATAGTAATTCATAGGAAATTCGTAACATAGCAAATGAGGACTTTTGGAATCCTTGTGAAATTGTCTATGCAGTAGATCTATAGTATGACATGTTTTAGTTTAAAGTTTTAGCTGCAAAAATAGATTTGTGCAGTAGGGTTTTAATGCTAGTTGAATTTTGTTATTTTCATAACTGAATATCTAGGGCTCCAAATGAAGTGAAATTTTTTGTGGCATGCTACTCATGTGATAGTTGATGTGTGGTAAAAATTTCATGAGTATTGGATGAAGTATGAGTGAGTTTTTGGTTTATCTCGCTCTCACATGATTTCTTGCAATAGCAAATTATCTTTTTCATAGAGGCAGCTATACTTATGCAAATGGTATGAAATTTGTACAGTAGACTATTGAGAGGATATGTGAGCTACTGTAATTTTTGTAGAAGTTATTGTGCATTTTTGGTATATGTTCATAAATACACCTTGATGTCTAAATAAATTAAGAAATGTTTTAAGAAAATTTATTTAGAGGTGAGCACCATGCTTTCTGGTGTTCTTTAGTCATGTGTGAAATGTTGGTAAAGTTGGTTTTGCCCAATTATGTGTTTGCAACATAAGTTAATAATTATTTTCTTGCCGATGTGGTTTATGGACAGATCTGGTAACTTAGCAGAGTTCTTCATGATAATGTGCTTTCTTGTGAAACTTGTTTATACAAAAGTTGTAGATAATTCATGTATCTATCTGCTGTTAAAATTTGGTGTCATTTGGCTAAGTAGTTTGTGAGTTATGCCTGTTTAAAGTTGGGTTCCAGAAATGGTTGTTCTCTGTCAATTCTGGACCAGTTTCTTTAAATGGATATATTTGGCTTAGTTAATTTGAGAATCATGCTAAGATGATTAAAGATGAATTGTAGAAGATTTTATAAGCTTTCCAGAATGTCTTGTTTCATGGCTTTTGGATTTGTAGAACTCTAGTTATGATCCAAACATGAAGCTATTGTTTCCAGTCCCGAAATAGACATACGCTAGTTGTGGTTGTTTACTCCATGTGTTGCTAAGTGTGGTTTATGCCCTTGTTGATGGTCAAGTTATGATACTTGTGACCTTGTTAAACTGGTGTCATGCTTGATGTGCTTGCTCTCTGTAGTTAGTTGTATGATGTTAGTTAAATAGCTATTGGTGTCTATGTCTTGCATAATCTTGTGTTTGTCTTGAATGCTTATGTGATGCATCTTGTGTTATCATTCATCACATTCATATACATGCATCTTGCATCTCATTTAGATACGCTAGATGAACCACGTGAAGGATGTGATGTGAAGCTGAGCTCGAAGTTTGGGTTTGGTGGATCTATCCTGAAGATGGAAGGACTAAGCAAGTGCTAGGACCGAAAATGTCACCAAGACGGTGCAAGCTATCTGAACTGAATTGTGTCGGATCCCAGGCAAGCCCCGGATACATTTAAACCTACCTTGTGTTTTACAAATTGATTTCGCTTTTGCTTTTCAATACTGCATTAAGTGATTAGAAGTCAAGTGGGAACCTAATTGATGCATTACCAACCTTGTTTTCCTTATCTACCTTGTTAACCGTTTTAATTCGTATGGCTAGTTATGCTTAGTCATGCTTAGATAATAAAAGTCGGGTGATTACCTGTCACCTGCGAGTTTTATATGGAATTTTGGTTACTTATGTTATCTTGAAATATGAGCATGTGAAGTAATAAATCTAGACTGGGCGGACTCGGTGTGTGTGAGCCACAAGACATGGAGGTCTTGTGAGCGGGTTCTTTCCGCCCGTGTCGATTAAGGTCCGTACCGTTGTTGAACCGCTCGAGGTGAGACTTTGTAGTACTAACCGCATACTCCGGTAAGCCTTAACTTGGCTATTCTATTACGAGAATGGCTACTCGCGCACTGGGAGTGGAGAGATGGCGGGAATAGCGTGTACCCACGTGGCAATGGGCTGGAGTGTGGAGTACTGTATTCTCGGGTGTATGGACCCGTTCTTGTTTAGAGGATCCGAGGGTAGGTTGATATATGTAGGTCGGGGACCTGCATATGTCGTGGTGGTCTGGAATTCCCAATTTGGGTTTATAATCGGTTCGAATCGCCGCGTTGCTCCTCGGTTATGGAGACTCACTCACTGTTCATCATCGTAGTATTAATAATCTGGAACTTGAGAATGGTTCGAGAAAGTGTTGGATATGAAGTTTCATGATCTCAATACGGATCGTGTCACTTTGTATATGATCTTATGAGATTTTAAATATTGATACAAAGAATTTTGTTAAAATGCTTTTACATAAAAGAACTTTGATTATTGCTAAAGCCATACCTTGAATCCTCGAGCACGCATTCACGAGTTTCTCTGTTTCTATTTGGTTAAGTCTTGTTGAGTACTTTTGTACTCGTGGTTCGTTGACCCTTGTTGCGGGTGAGGCTCATGAGCGGATCTGTTTTGGATCGTCTTTGCATGTACATTGTTGATCACGATGACGATAAGTAGATGTGTGGCCCTTGGGCAGGGCAGCTATATTTGTGTGTTTTGCATTATATTATAATGCCACTCCACTACTTTGGTTTGTATTAATAATCGAACTTAGTTTGTAAGGTTTGAAATAAATGTTTTGTAAACTAAGTTATTGTAAGACTTCCGCTATATTTTACTCGATGTATCTATTTGAATAAACTGTTGTAATACTACAATGACTCGTAATGTGATCCGCGCCGGAAATCGTGGATGATTCGGGGTTCTCCGAGGACACCCGACAGTCTTCTTAAGTTATCGGGAACATATGCATAGATGTCAAAGGTCGTCGGACAGTGACAGGTGCATGTGGGCCCTATAATTTAGGAGGTTCTGCCACAGCCATGTGGTCGGAGTGTGAGGTGCGTGACCTGTGCACACGCAGACGTGGACAAGTCAAACCAAGGGGGACCTGCCGATCACCCGCAACGTAGAGAGCGGATCCTATGCACGTGTTGGGAGGAACCAGAGACAGGTCCTGCTCCGAAAACCGTAGAAGGAGTGGTGGTCGGCTTTTACTCGCTAAGTTAGAATAACCATATAAGTCGAAGTGACACATTAGAGTGGTCGGAGAAATAATAATAGCTTTATTGAAGTAAATCGAAAATACAAAAGGGGGTACATATCTCAGTAGTTAAGCATAGAAACGTCTAAGCTTATCGATGTGCCACGAGTTTGAATACGTCCGCATCCGTCGTGTGAGCTAACCTATAAGACGTTGGTCGTGTGACCTCCTTGATCATGAAGGGCCCCTCCCATGGGGTTGCGAGTTTATGGACACCAGCCTGGTTCGTCTTCCACTTCAGGACCAGGTCCCCGACCACAAAAAACTGCTCTTTAACGTTCTTGTTGTAGTACCTACACAAAACAGCAAGGTATTTGGCCGTATGTACACAAGAATCGAGCCGCTTCTCTTCTGCGCTATTCACTTCTAGCTCTCATACTTCATTGGCCTTGCCTTCGTCGAAGTTCTCTACCCATGCTGATCTGAAAGCTATATCTGCAGGGAGGACCGCCTCAGCGCCGTAAACCATAAAGTATGGCGAGACGCCGGTGTTACGGCTGGGCTGAGTTCTGAGTCCCCAGACCACGGCTGGTAACTCTTTGAGCCATCTTCCGGGAGCTTTGTCATTTTCTCTATACACCCTCTTCTTCAATGTGTCCAAGATCATGCCATTTGCCCGCTCGACCTATCCATTAGCTCTAGGGTGCGCTACCGAGACGTATTTTACTACTATGCTCCTTTCATCGTAGAAGTCCTAAAAAGCGTTCCCGGTGAACTGAGTACCCAGATCAGTAATGATGCTATTCGGTATGCCGAAACGATGGATGACCTGGTCGAGGAACGTGACAGCCTTTTCTGAGGATGCCTGTACCAAAGGCATGTATTCTATCCACTTAGAAAATTTGTCGATCAGCACAAAGACGCATGTAAATTTCCCTGGAGCCGGTTTGAAGGGCCCGATCATATCCAGTCCCCAGCATGCGAAGGGCCAGGAGGCTGGTATTGTCTGGATCTCATGTGCTGGTACGTGGATTCTCTTGGCGAAGAACTGACAACCCTCACAGTGGCGGACTAGCCTCTCTGTGTCGGATACTGCTGACGACCAATAGAACCCTGCTCGGAAAGCCTTGCCGACCAGCGTTCTTGAGGCCCGCGTGGTTGCGCGCAGAGAGCAGTGGATTTGGTCTAGGAGATGTTCGCCATCCTCCTGGGTTATGCACTTCATCAAGATTTCCTCTTTTGCGTTCTTGCGCCATAGCTTGCCATCAACGGCAGTATCGCCATCGCGCAACGCATCAGGCGCTCGTTCTCTATCCGATCAGTGTAACCACTGCCATCTGTTAGGTACTTGATGAAAGGTATTCTCTAGTCAGGCTCATGAGTGGTCGGAGGGGGCTTGGTGGTGCTTGACGCCGGAACCGTAGCCACCAATTGCTGGTCTGGAGGCTTGTCTGCCGTGGAATCTTTCTCTTCGATGGACGGCGTGAGCAGGTCTTGGACGAATATGCCATGTGGGATTTTTGCTCGGGATGATCCTAACTTTGACAGTGCATCCGCTGCTTGATTCTTGTCCCAGACCACGTGTATGTACTCGATGCCATAGAACCTGCCTTCCAGCTTTCTGATCAAATTGCAGTATGCTTCCATCTTTTCGCTGGTTGTGTCCCAGTCCTTGTTGAGTTGGTTGATGACCAGAGCAGAGTCTCCATAGACGTAGAGACGTTTAACGCCAAGCTCAACCGCAATGCGCAAACCATGTAGGCATGCTTCGTACTCGGCGGCATTATTAGATGCTGGGAAATAAATCCTGAGGACGTACCGGAGCTGCTCCTTGGATGGTGATATAAAAAGGACTCCTGCTCCCGCACCGTCAATGTTGAGAGAGCCGTCGAAGTACATCGTCCAATATTCGTCGGATCCGGGAGAGGCAGGCGTGCTTAAGTCTGTCCACTCGACGATGAAATCGACAAGTGCCTGAGACTTGATTGTAGTGCGGCTTGCAAATTCCAAGGAAAAGGGGCATAGCTCCATTGCCCATTTGACGATGCGCCCGTTCGCATCCCTGTTGCTAATGATGTCTCGCAGAGGGTACTCAGTCACGACCACCACACGATATCCGTCGAAGTAGTGTTTCAACTTTCGAGATGTTATCAGTATGGCGTAGATCAACTTCTGAATCTGTGGGTACCTGGTCTTGGACTCGTTGAGTACCTCACTAATGAAATAGATTGGCCGCTGTACCTTGTAGACGTGGCCGGGCTCGTCTCGCTCGACCACCATGGTCGTGGAGACCACTCGATTGGTAGCCGCAATGTATAGCAGGAGTGTTTCGTCTTCTCTTGGAGCAGTGAGTACCGGAGGTGACGTAAGGTATTGTTTCAGCTGTGTGAAGGCAACGTCTGCTTCCTCCGACCACTCAAACTTTTCGGACGCTTTGAGTAGTTTAAAGAACGGTAATCCTTTTTTGCCTAATCTTGATATGAAACGGCTGAGAGCGGCCATACATCCGGTAAGCTTCTGAACATCCTTCACCTTTTTGGGCGGCTTCATGTCCAAAACAGCTTTGACCTTTTCTGGGTTAGGGCGTATGCTGTCGTGACTGACGACGTTGCCGAGGAGTATGCCAGAAGGAACACCAAAGATGCACTTCTTTGGGTTTAATTTCCACTGGAATGTGTTAAGGGCTGCAAAAGTGTGTCCTAGGTTGTCAACAAGGGTATGAGCTTCCTTGGTTTTGACAATTATATCATCAACGTAAGCCTCGACGAGGTCATCTTTTATCTCGTCTTTGAGGCAAGCTTGTATAGCGCGTTGGTAGGTAGCCCCAGCGTTCTTGAGCCCGAACGACATGGTCGTGTAGCAGTAGGCGCCGAAGGGCGTGATAAAAGATGTCTTGATCTGGTCATCCTTTTTGAGAGCGATCTGGTGATAACCAGAGTAGCAATCGAGAAAAGAAAGGAGCTCGCAACCGGCGGTTGAATCTACGACCTCGTCTATGCGAGGCAAGCTAAAGGGGTCTTTAGGGTAGTGTTTGTTGAGATCAGTGTAATCAACGCACATTCTCCATTCATTATTCTTTTTGCGTACAAGAACCGGGTTGGCTAACCACTCTGGATGATACACTTCTTTGATAAATCCGGCTGCCAAAAGCCATGTAACTTCTACCCTAATCACCTCCTTTTTGTCGTGAGCGAACCGTCGTAGCTTCTGCTTGGTAGGTTTGGCCTTGCCGTTGACATTCAAGGAGTGCTCAATCAAGTTCCGAGGTACACCAGGCATGTCAGCAGGTTTCCATGCGAACACATCCACGTTGCTCCTCAAGAACCTGACGAGCGCGTCTTCCTATTTGGGATCCAGGTTGGCCCCGATAAGGGCCGTCTTGCTGGGATCACCGTCGACCAGCTAGATCACCTTGTGCTCCTTGGACTTGATGTTCTTGCATGGAGCCTCGAGCTCCGGGATCTCCTGGTGGTCGATCGAGGTCTTCTTGGCGTTGAGCACGGTCTCGGCCATGCGAATAGAGAGGTCGTGAGCCTCTGCTATTTTGAAACTGTCATCTTCGCAGGTATAAGCTACGTACACGTTGCCTCGGAGGGTTAGAACTCCTTTCTCGGTAGGCATCTTGAGCACCAGATACCTGTAATGAGGTATGGCCATGAACTTGGTGAGCGACGGTCGACCAAGAATAGCATGGTAGGTGCCGTCGAAGTCGGCGACCACGAAGTTGACATAGTCGGTGCGGAAGTGATCCGGGGTCCCAAAGCTGCTTTGGTAGCGTGATCGCCCGAGAGGTGTAGAGCTCGTCGGGAGAACACCCTTAAAGCGTGCCTCGTATGGCTTGAGGTCCGCTGAGCTATCTTGGGTGGGCGATCGTTCTTGAACGATTATATCAATGGAGCCGCCATTTGTCGATTAGTACTCTGTCGAACTGAACTTTGTTGATACAAGAATCAAGGACCAGGGGAAAATGCCCTAGCTCAGGTATTGCGGCCCATTGGTCCTTTCTGCTGAAGGAGATTTCACGGTGAGACCACGGAGGGAGCCGCGGATCGGTGAGGAGATTGTCGGTGTTGGCCACGTTCAAGCAAGCGTGGGCGAGCAGCTTGCGTTCTTGTTTGGTCTCGATGGACACTTTGCCTCCGATGATGGTGTGCACGCGATTGGTTGGCTTGACGTACTAGTGACGGGGGTCTACATCGTCGTCGTTGTTATCCTCGTTGCGCTGTTCCCCTGCGTCATTAGGCTTGTCGGACGTATCCGGAGCTTGTTGACATGTGTAGATAGACTTGAGGACGCAGCAATTCTCCATGGTATGGTTCGACTTAGGATGGAGCTGGCAGGGCCCCTTCAATGCCTTGGCGTAGTCGTCTTCATAGTTACGATGTCCGCCACCCTTTTTAATGGTGTTGACCTCACCGTCGTCTTCCCGAGCACGCTTGCTCCTGTAATCGTCACGGCGGTTACGCCACTGATTACGTTGGTCACGGTGGTCACGGGAGTCGTTGCGCTAGTTGCGGCGGTCAAAATTGTCATTCCGACCACGGTTGCCGCGGTAGTCATCGTGGTGTGGGGGGTGGTCGGAGCGCGGAACCCTTGCTGCTTCTTCAATAATTATCTTTTTAGCGTCGTCGGCGTCTGCGTATTTCTTAGCGGTGGCCAGGAGTGCTGTGACCAAATCAGGTCTTTTGCGGAGGAGCTTGTCCCTTAGGGCATCGTGGAAGCGGAGGCCAGTGATGAAAGCCTCGATTGCCTCGTTGTCGGAGATTGATGGGACCTTGATGCGCATCTCCGAGAAGCGCCGGACGTATTTCGCATGCGATGGCTCATCTTTTCGATCTCGAATACGTTGTAGATCGTATTTGTTGCTGGTTGTTCACAAGTAGCAATGAAGTTGTCGATGAAGGCTTGCTTGAGCTCCCGCCAAGAGTCGAAATAGTTCACCGGCAAGTGATGACGAGCCATTGGTGACCCACATGGCCAACAATGATCGGAAATAGTTAGACATGGCGTGCTCGTTCGCCATGGCCGATCCGCATCTTGATCTCATAAAGCATGACCCATAATTCGGGGTTTTCCTTGCGTCGTGCCGAAGCTTCTCGAGCTTGAAATTCTTGGGCCATATGACTTGGCGAAGGTGTGGAGTAAATCGCTTCAAACCCGGCGGGCCGTGGGCGATGTCATATTCCATACGGCCGATAACTTTCATGGGACGCTCGATCGTCGGCTCTCTGGTTGATGCGAGCGCGCAGATCGCGTCCACCGAGGTAATGGCGGAGATCGTTATTGCCATCGCGGTGATCTCGATTGCCATCTGGATTAGCCCTGCGACCGTGGTTATCGCGGCGATTGTCGCGGTTGTCCTGGCGGTGGTTGTCGTCCTCGCCACCATCATGGCCACCGTTTCCTCCTTGACTTTTGTTTGATGGGTCGTTGTTGCGCGAGCCACGTTGGTTGGGCGGCTGTGAGTGACTTGGGTGCTGGCGGCTGTGGCTTGACTCGACCGAGATGGATGGAGCCCGAGCTTGGTTTACAATCTCCATGATGCGGGGCGGAGCAATTGTGTCCGATAGGCTTGTATTTCATCGTGAACTGCTTGGGTTTTCGAGGTGTTGGGTAGCCGTTGCATTGTTGCCATGGCGGCGGCTACATTGGCACTTGGAGTTACGAAGACCTGTTTGTCCCCACCACCGCCGAAAAGCATCGTTGAGGTCACGTGGTGGACCCTTGCGCGTCGTGCCTCTGATGCGCTTTGGCTTCAATTTGTCGGCGATTAAACCGGTCAATATTGCGTGCTTTTTATGCGATCCTTTCTTGTTCATTTTCGCCAACATGGTGGCGGTTCGTCATTCTTGACAACATGGATCGAGATCCCTCGTCTTGGCGGAAAGAGCGGAATTGTGAGAACCCGAGGCGTGGTGCAGGATATCGATCGTACTTGGCGCCTTCATCTTCGTGATCTGAAGCTCGGTGTGGAGCAGATGCATTAGAAGCGGTGCGCGACGAGGAGTGGGGTCGCCCTCTTGGACGTGTGTGAACGGATCCTTCTTGATAATCTTCAATCTAGATCATGTTGACGAAGTTGCGCGGCTTCGGCTAAGGTCGGTGCATAAGACATAGATCCAAGCGGCGTTGCAGGTCGTAGGTGTAGGTTGGAGGCGTTTTTGCGGAGCCGTGAGGGCTGGACACAGTAGTTCTCCGTCGAGGCCGTTACTCGGAGAGCCCGAGACCCATCGCGAAGGCGGCGCCAGCGACGAAGCAGAAGCGCCCTTGAGGAGTAGATGTGACCACGAGATCTATACCAAGTTGTGCGGAGACGACCGGTGAGTGCAGTGGTCGGGTAGATCTGTTGTGGGGGCGGCGGTTACTGACTCATTAGGTGACTTTGAATCGTACTTACGAGCTAGGGTTTGGTGAGCTTGGTGCCGACCCGATCGATGGAGTCGAGCAGGTCGGTGTTGTCGATCCGCCTCCCTTTGTAGCGGGGAAGCGGATGACAAGTTGTCGGCGTGGTGAAGGTGATGCGAGCATGGTCGGAGCCAGATGTACCGTGGTTGGAGCCAGATCCATCGTGGTCGGAGTCGCATCCATCGTGGTCGGAGCCGTGTCCACCGTGGTCGGAGCCGTATCCACCATGGTCGGAGCCGTGTCCACCGTGGTCGGAACCATATCCACCGTGGTGGAGCCATAGCCGATGTAGGTGAAGCGATGGTCGACGCAGACCGAATCCACGCCTCCTCCGGTCATGGCGATGAAGTCGTCCGGGCCGGTGGTCCGGTGATCGGCCAATGGTGAGCGTGAGGCCGTTTGGCATAGCCATGGAGCCAGAGATGATGACCGTCTTGTTTGCTTGGGAAGCAGTACGCACACCCCCTACCTGGCGTGCCACTGTCGACGAAATATGGTCGGCGGTCTACCTAGGGGTATACCCAAGGTAGTAGATTGTCGGCGAGACAGATCATAAGCCACAAACAAAACGGTGACGCAAAGAAGCAGACAAGGTTTTATCCGAGGTTCGATGCGCCAAGAAGGTGTAATACCTACGTCCTGCGTCTGATTTGTATTGTTGTATGTCAATGAGAGATGTTTTTTAGAGGGGTCCCCTACCCACCTTATATAGTTCGGGGGGCAGGGTTACAGATCTAGAAACTAATCCTAGCCAGTTACAATTGCCATATGTGGCGGATAAGGATTCCTATTCTAACCGACCAGGATCTTGATTGATCATAAAAATCCACCTTGACTCCTTGGCGGGACTCGATCAGAGTTAACGACGCATACGTCGTCTTTTGGTGGACCGAACCCAGCGATCCGGGCCGGCCCAAGCTTAGCCATAAGGGTATAGGGGTTAATACCCCCACATAATCCCTGCTCCCCGTTGGTCTATAAAGGGGGGGGGGCAGGGCACCCCACTAGAGTGACGGATCGATTCCACAGACAATGCACAGCCAAGCAGCAACCAAGCTCTTGGCATCCTTTTGACCCTTCTATCGGAGACTTGGGACCTGTCCCTCTTTCGACCGTTTGTACCCCCTACTACGAACCTTTTTCGGTGCTAATAACACGAGCAGAAGCAGACTAGACGTAGGGACATTCCGCCCGAACCAATATAAACCCTGTGTTCTTTAGTACACCATCTGAGCCTAACGCGCAACAAATATAAATTTACTAGTTGGTGTTTGTTTGAAACACCGACAGTTGGCGTGCCAGGTAGGGGCCTTTGCGCGTTCCAAATTAGGCCTCGGATGGCTAGCCACTCAATCAACTGGGTCCCGGGCGCACACGTGCATTTCGGTGACCTAGACTTCATCATCATGGTGGGAAGAGAGTTGGCGTTGGCCCACGCCTGAAAGGGTCGAGATGGCGACTAGAGGGGGGTGAATAGTCCTCTCTAAAATTAATCGCGTCGGCTAACCGATATAAATGCGGAATTAAAACAATCGGTCTAGCCAAGACTACACCCCTCTATATATGTTTACTAGCACCTTGCTAAGATACCAATTATGCAACAAAGGTGTCGGGCTATCTAGAGCTTTCCTAAACAATTCTAAGAGCAAGGTTACACAAACCTATGCCACTAGTATTTAAGCAACAACAATGCCTAATTAGAGAGCGCAAGAAC
>CAJGYO010000196.1:0-113532 GCA_904845875.1 Miscanthus lutarioriparius
TCCTCTACCTTATGGGTCTACCTCCTTGGTACCCAGCCTCCAGCGCTTGAGATCGATTAGGGGTAGTGGGCACGCACCATGCTTAGTACATGGGCACCCGTGTACTCACCACCTCCTTCACGAACTCCTGGAACCATCCCCATGCTTTTATCCGCATCTCTCGACCAGCCCGAGTCAAGGCGTCCTCGGCTCTTCCTCCGTGTGAGCGCGGGTCTATAAGGTCGAGGGGCGGGCACAATGCCGATTGCCATTTCTTGGCACCGTTTCTCCCACGTGTCCGCTCCTCGGCGGCCTTGAGGCATCGTGCTTTCCACCATCACGCTCTCGATCACGGCCTCTAGGTGCTTCTTGGCATTGACTTTCAAAACTCGAACATGATATAAGACATCAAATGTGAAAACACGACATGGCAAGGTGGGCAACAGAATGAGAAAGGTGATCTGGAATACTTACTTTTTAGTTCCTCCTTCATTTTGTTGGTGTGGTCTTGGAGTTGAGACTGGCTGTGTGCTAGCTTCACGTTGTCCTCCTTCAGGCGACCACACTCTGCGGTCACATGGTTATTTTCCCCTTTGAGGCGGGCTACTTCAGCTTCTAAACCTGCCTTACAGATGTTACTACCAAGAATACAACAACACAAGTCCTGCACTTGTTATGATAAGATGAAACTTTACTTGCTTTCTCCAGCTCTTTGTTGTTGAGCTGGCCGACCAGGTTTTGGTTCTGTGTTTCTCGATCTATCCTCTCCTGGTCAGCGGTTTCAAGTTGGCACCGCAAGCGTTCCACTTCGGCCACCAGTTCTTTATTGGTCGCCGCGATTCCTTCAATCTGGTCGAAGCACCTCTTTCGGTATTTTGTGGTTTTCATCAGGTCCTGCATATAGACAAGCTAAGTCAGACAGTTCGACTACATAACAGGGTCAAGGATTCAAGCCAAACGTACCTGGACTTCTATCACCAGATGCTTGGCCGCCCGTTCGACTCTTAGGGTCTCTTTGACCTCTGGGATTTCTTCGTGCATAACCCATCCGTCGTTCCGATAGCGCGACACATATACATGTTGTCGCCTATCTTGGGACGCCCAGACCTCTTCTACTTCTTCCTCTTCACCTCCTGCTCGGGAGGCGGCCTGGTCCGAGTCCGCAGACTCCACAACCACCGTGGCTTTTTCCACGAGCCGTCGCGTCGGCCGTAATGCTCGGGCCATTTAAAATTCTTTGCTCCTCGGCTAGATCCAGCCTCCCTTGGTGCCATGGTATCCGCTTTAGCAGGGTTCGTGCTCGGAGCACTTGTACTCGCTTTCGGTTGTCTTCTCGACCACCTGGGCTCGGGGGGCTGGCGTCGTCGTCCGCGCTTTGAGGTCCAAAGCGGAGTTCCTACTCTGAGCTCCTCCACTACCGGGTGTTGGGCAATTTGTCCCACCATCATTTGGCGGTTGTGCCGCACCGGCTAGCTAGTCGGGTTCTCGGAGACGCCGACCTAATATATCGAGGACAATTTGAGAAGATAGTAGTATCCAATGCAAATTACAAGCTTACATCAAAGATATAGATACTTACAGCTTCGATTTACGGAATGATGTGGCAAAGGTGCGTCGCCTTGATACATCCTCGCTTCGCGTGCTCGGCAGCTCCACCGGTCTTTTTCCACCTCCGAGACAAAGCGCGGGGTTTGATGCCCGATGTTTCCCTCGCTACTACATCTTGCGGTTGGTCGGTGATGCGACCACCGCTGGCATGGAGGAGAAACCACCCGCTCAAGACCCCATTTGTCTTCTCCTCTTTCGAGAGACGAGCCGGAAGATGTCCGCATCCTCTGCTTCGTCGTCCGACAGGGGGAAGATAGCTTGGCGTCATTTACTGGCCGCCGGACGCTTGCCAGTGCTCTGGTCGGTGCGTCCTCCATAGTCTCGAGTGCCGCCCAGTGGACGTCGTTGGTCCTGGCGCTGGTCTGGGCGGCTGGGTCGGCAGCTTGCGGCCAATCTACACCGGGGGGAGGCGACACGAACACTGCTGCCCGGTCACGACCATTCCACTGCGAAACAAAGCGGGGGCAATAGTCAATTTCTTGTTACAACATGACTCTACAGTTAAAAGGAGGCATCAATTACCTTTGGGGGAGGTCGGGCCAGTTTGAAGGCGTGCTCGATGTCGTTCAGCCTGACGTAATTGGGATCGGCTGGGTTGAATAGCTCCCCAATCCGGCTTTGATTGCATCTTGTCGGCGGCTCCTTCCTGGTCCTTGTCGGATCGGCGCTTCCTCGGTACTCAAAGCCCGGATGAACCCTCTTTGGCGGGCTGGATCCTTCGGTGATGAAGTTCCGACCACACTTGGGCCATCTAGCTTCCCCACAGGATCATCCCGAAAGCGATCAAATGATCCGCTCCGAGTTCTCGGGCTTTTCTATCCAGCTATTTTTTCTCTGGAATCGGTCTCACGTCACACAGGTGATGGTGTTCGGCTCTTCACCGGATGTAGAACCACTTCTTGTACCACTCATCTAGCGAGGTGTTCCAGGGGCAGTGCAAGTATTGTGCTTTCATACCGTTATACAGATTCGGGTAGGCGCCTCTGGCTATCTTGAGCCACCGCTCCCTTTCTTCCAAGATGTAGGCAGGTGGCGAAAAGAGGTCGAAATGGAATGGAAGCCACCATAAGACTCGCAGAGATGAATGAAGGTGGAGATAAGGAGAATCGAATTGGGATGCATATTGCAAATCCCAATCTTGTAGTACAAGCAGAGACCCTGAAGGAAAGGGTGCACTGGAATCCCGAAACCCCATTTGAAGAAGTCTTGAAAACCACAATCTCACACTGGTTGTGGATCGGGAAGCTTTCTCCTTCCAGTAAGACGCCATCCCACGAGTGCCTTGTTGTGGAGCACTCCCATGGCGAGGAGGTCCTCGATGGTTCCGCTCATTGCTCGCGACTTCCACCATTCCTTCGCCATGACCCCGCCTTTCTTCTCGGGCGTCTCTCTTCGCCATTAGTCTCATCCTTACTAAGGGGTGGATGCGGTGGCAAGGGATTAGCGGCGATTTTCGGAGGAATAGGGTTTGGCAGGAGGAAGAAGAAGAGGGTTGTGCGGCGAATGACAATGGGGAACTGTGTGAGTAACACAGATCTACATTATATAAAACAAAGAGCTCCGTTGTTTCGTCCACCCGAGATTATTAGGAGATATGCGCGACGTTCGCAGCCGCAGCATGAGCGGTTGTTCACACAACCTCGAGATCTCACGCCAATAACGCGCGCTCCTTCGTTACCGATTGTCGCGCCTCTTCGTTAATAGTGTAAGAGGGCCCACACCGACGCAGGCCTCACAAAAAGCCAAGCATCGCTTGCCGAAAAAGAGTAAGAAGACGAGAATGACGTACAATACCCATTTGCTTTTTTGACCAAAGCGTGTCGATCGGACTTGGCAGAGAATAGAGATAAATAAATACACCGAATAAATACATCAATGGCGTTCGCGTTTTAGATGCCCGTTTCGCGCTAAGGATGGATCGGGGATCGCCGGACCACCGCTGCGTGCTCGGGATTGCCTGGACCACTGCTATGCTCGGGACCCGCCTGCACCACTCACTCGTGCTCGGGGCCCGCACCACCCGCTGGTGCTTGAGGAGGGCTCGGACCACCGCTGCTTTGGGACTGCATGGACCACTCATTGTGCCGTGGACCGCCAGGACCCTTTGAAGTGCTCGAGGGATCGCTCCGACCACTAACGTGCTCGGGGACTACTACGACCACTATCGTGTTTCGGAGATCGCTCCGACAACCGGGTGTGCTTTCGGGGGATATCCCGACCACTGATCGAAGAATTGTTCTCCTTGGCTACATGTGATTTGTACTCACATACAGTTGAGAGACATTTATTTAGACCTTACTACAAGGCTCATACTTCGCCTTCCAGCAAGCTCGGGGACTACATAGGTACGATGCACCTGCCGGTGCATCTCGTATCGCCTGTACGACGATTGGGTTCTCAACTTAATTGGGAATTCTTTTTAGACCCTGGCACCACGTAATTACTTCACCTACTACCAGGCTCGGGGACTAAGTGGGCACACTTCACCTTGCGGTGAATGTGTTTGTTTTTTTGACCACTACGCCTCTGATGATCAAAGATGCTACGCTTCAAGACGCACTTACATTTCTTTTCAGAAATACAAGTGGGCACACTTCCCGGGACAGAAATCTTTTTCTTTTTTCTTAAGAGCACCATACATTCTTTGGACAACCTATTTCTCCGGCGGACGACGGTGGTCGGAAGATGTCAAGGACTCGGGCGTAACTTGTCGGAGAAGGTCGAAATGGCGTGTCGCAAAGATAATACATGGTGCTCGGGGGACTATTGTGGGGTATTAACCCCTATACCCTTACGGCTAAGCTTGGGCCGGCCCGGATCGATGGGTCCGGTCCATCCAAAAGACGACGCGTGGCCCAACCAACCTGGTTGGAGTCCTGCGCAAGGAGTTAAGGCGGATTTGGCGATCAAGCAGGATCCTAGTCGGTTAGAATAGGAATCCTTATCCGGCCACATATGGCAATTGTAACTGGCTAGGATTAGTTTCCAGATCTGTAACCCTGCCCCCCGGACTATATAAGGCGGGCAGGGGATCCCTCTAAAAAACATCTCTCATTAACATACAGCAATACAATCAGACGCAGGACGTAGGTATTACGCCTTCTTGGCGGCCGAACCTGGATAAAACCTCATGTCATTCTTGCGTCACCGTCTTGTTTGTGGCTTGCGCATCTGTCTGCCGACAATCTACTACCTTGGGCATACCCCTAGGTAGACTGCCGACCATATTTCGTCGACAGTTGTAGGCTTGTAACTGTACCGCGAAGGAAAGTTGTATTCAAGTTACGAACTTTTGCATCCATCGTCAAGCATCATGTTTTGTATCTCGCATCATATTAAACATGGCATTGTTACTTCGTGTAGTGAATGAAAGTGAGGACGTGGTAATAAATCAAGTTGTTGAGGAAGTTAATCCATCTGTTGAAGTCAGATTTGATATTTGTGGAACATCTCTGGAACCTGACTTTTCAGTCAATCAAGGTAAGCCCCGGATGCATTTAAACCTACCTTATGTTTTACAAATTTATATGGCTTTTGCTTTTAAATACTGCATTAAGTGATTAGGAGTTGAGTGAAAACCTAATTGGTGCATTACCAACCTTGTTTTTCCATATCAACCTTGTTAACCGTTTTAATTCGAGAATTGCCTAGTTATGCTTAGCCATGCTTAGACAGATAAACGTTGGGTGATTACCTGTCACCTGTGAGATATGAAAGGGTTTTTGAATACGACTGGTTATTTATGTTATAATGAGATATGAGCATGTGGAGTAATAAATCTAGACCGGACGGACTCGGTGTGTGAGAGCCACAAGACATGGAGGTCTTGTGAGCGGGTTCTTTCCGCCTGTGTCGATTAAGAACCGTCCGTTGTTGAAAAGCATGAGGTGAGATTTTGTAGTACTAGCCACATACTCTGGTAAGCCTTAACTTGGCTATTCTATTACGAGAATGGCTACTCGCGCACTGGGAGTGGAGAGATGACGAGAATAGCGTGTACCCACGTGGTAATGGGCTGGATTGGTGGAGTACTGTATTCTCGGGTGGTGCGGACCTGTTCTTGTTTTAGAGGATCTGAAGGCAGGTTGGTATATGTAGGTCAGGGACCTGCATATGTCGTGTGGTTGGGAATCCCCAGTTGGGTTATAATCGGTTCGAATCGTCGTTGCTCCTCGGTTATGGAGACTCAACTCATTGTTCATCATCGTAGTTAATAAATGAAACTTGAGTACGTGTCAAGAAAAAGTTTGATATGAAGCTCATGGTCTCAATACGGATCATGGTAGATTCATATATAATCTTGATGAATGTTTTAATGTTGAGAGAAAGAATCTTGTTAGAGAGCTTTTACGCAAAAGAACTTTGATTATTGCAAAAGCCAACCTTGAATCCCTGAGCCTGCATTCCTGAGTCTTATTAGTTTTTACTTCGGTTAAGTCTTGTTGAGTACTTTTATACTCAGGGTTCATTGACCCTTGTTGTAGTGGAGCCTCATGAGCAGGTCTGCTTTGGACCGTGCTGCATGACAGTTGTTCAAATTGTTGATGACAAGTAAATGCGTGGCCCTTGGGCAAGGCACTTTAATTGTGTGTTTGGTTTTATGTTACTAATGCCACTCCACTACTATGGTTTGTAATAATAATCATACTTAGTTTGTAAGGTTTGAAATAAATGTTTTGTAAACTAAGTTATTGTAAGACTTCCGCTATTTTACTCTGATGTAGATATTTGAATAAATGTTGTAATACTGCAATAACTCTGTATTGGATCCTGCTCGGAAATCGTGTATGATTCGGGGTTCTCCGAGGACACCCGACAATCTTCTTAAGTTATTGGGAACATATGCATAGTCGTCAGAGGTCATTGGACAATGATAGGTGCATGTTGTAATACTACCAATGATGCTAAGGTGTAAAGAATTAACATTTGATGCGTGATACCAATCGGAGTGCACATTTTAACACCATCCTTAGCACCACGAGTAGCTAGAAAACAAAAACACTAGAAACCCCATGAGATCAACATTATAAGCAAGGTTCTAGTTTTTGCTTGAAAAACACAAGTCTAGCTACCACCATATGCATGCTAGTATCAAATCATCAATCAAGTTCTATAGCTAGCATACAACACACAAGCATGTATATCAAATTTAAAAACTTATGCAATGCAAGCAAACACTTGAATATGCACATATCAAATGCAACCAATCAAATTCATGAGCTTGCTCCCCCTACTTGTGTGCTTCTCTTGTCCAAGAATTTTGAATATGCACATATCAAATGCAGCCAATCAAATTCATGAGCTTGCTCCCCCTACTTGTGTGCTTCTCTTGTTCAAAAATTTTGATCCTTCTCCATTCTATAATGTTGCTCCCTCTTTGCCCATTTTCCATGTCCAACTTCTACTTCTCCCCATGATGCATTTACATATCTTTGAACTTCTCCTCCTCTGTCATCAATTTCTATAAAAGGTGTGCTTATCATTGATGCAAAGGATTGCATTTGGGTAGATGGTTGACACTTGAATCTTAATTTTTGATGGACACTACCATATGTTGGAATGACACCACCATAGCCCTTGAGATCACCCATGTAGGATCTTTGACCTTTATACCAATCGGTGGTGCACCTCCCCCTATGTCATAGCATGGGTCATCCAATTGATAAACTTAAACTCTTGTATGTGACGGAACTTGCTTCACTTGATGATGTAACACCCTAAAATTTGCTTCTTAGAAAATAGAGCTAAAATGGTTTAATTTTGAATTTTTGTGCTCATAAAACATAGGAAAAATAATACTTTTATTAAATTAAAATTCATCATAGGGTTTAGAACATGGTTGTGCATACATGCTACTGCATTTGTATTTTTGTAATGAGTGGTTTTGATCCAAAACCAAAATAATTCAAATGCTTTTGAAATTGAATTTGAAAATGGCTTTGAAATAAAAGAAAAAAAGGAAAAGGAAAACTCGACCTCTTCCTTTTCTAGCCCAAATAGCCCACCGTCTATCCCTCTCTCTGATCCACCCCAGCTTGGACAGCCCAAGCAGCTTGGACCGCTTCTTCTCTTCCCTGCCGCGGCCCAGCTTGTTTCCATCCCAGCAGCCCACGCAGGCGCTCTCACTATGTTTGGCTGGCGAATGGGCCTGCTCCTTCACCCACTGACACCCCAGGCCCGCCAGTTAGCCGCTCATCGCTATCTTCCTCGCGCCGTGGAGGAGCAGAACTCCGTCGTTGGAAATCCACCGCATTTGGATCCCGGTTCTCCCAGATCGTAAGCTGAGCCACCCTATAAGAATCCCGAGACCCTCCGCGTCCCCATTTCCTCTTCTCCGCCACTGCTAGCCCTATCTTCGCCTTATGGGGCCACGCTTGGATGTCGCAGAGTAGAGCGTGTTCGCCCGCCGCTGCCGTCGACGCCGTGCTCCGCTTCACCGCCGTTCGTGACCCTTTGCCGAGTTCCACGTAGAGGTGAAGAAGCTGTCGATTCCTTTTCCCTTTTCTCTTTTGCTTTCCGTTGTTCACCGTCGCTACCAAACGTTGCAGCCTGTAGGAGGCACCGACCACCTCGGAGAGCTCCGTTCTGTCTCCGTCCATTTTCCGCCCACTAAAACCTCCGCGGTGAGTTCGCAGTCTTGCCCTCTTTCTCCCCATGCTATTCCCATCGTGAGCCGAGGCCTGAAACGTTATTTGGCAAAGCTCCGGTGAGCTCCAGTTCACAAGCAATGGCGCCACCGTGTCCCACACCAGTGCCGGCTGATCCAACAGCGCCGTCCTAACCCACAGGCCACAGTCGAGACGAGCGCGCCAGCCCCTGCATCCCGCCTCCTGGCGCACACGCACGTGCGCAAATGCGCGACATCGCGCGAGCAAGCCGAGCCAGCAGACCAGCCATGCGTGCCCAGTTTTGCTCTTTCTAGCTTGATGACGTTGTCATCACGTCACCCACACATTATGGCCATTTTCTCATAGAAAAACAAATCTAGAAATACACCACTTACAATCAGTAATCGATCTCCACCGTTTCTTTGTTTTAATTCCATTTTGACCCATTCAAGTTGCGTTAGATTCATAATGACGAGATCTACACGTTGGTAACAATGTTTAATATATCACTAGCTCTAGAATTTTATGGCTTACCTCCTAACTTGAATAATGAATATGCAACAAATATATAAATAAAATATGATTAAATTTACTTTAGTTTTCTAATTTGAAATATAATTTGACTTAATTCCAACTGGATATTTCTTTGAAATGTCTTATTTATACGTTTATGCAGTTAAAATAAATGAAGCTAGTAGTTTTCTTTATCTCCTATAAAGTAAATACTTCGGAAGACGTTTCTTTTGCACCGCAATTCCGATTAGCGTGCTTCTTCACGTCTATGTGTTCATAGCAACATGTCGAACATCTTTAAAACCTTTTCACTCGTTGTTTCATATGTTTGGTGTATTGTTCTAATTTAGTTCTATTGTTTGCTTCGTGTATGATTGATTGGATGCTTGTGTGGTGTTCTATGATTAAGTCCAGTCGGTGAGCTTTACGTTGGTGATCTAGAAGAAGTTGGTGATCAAGAAGAAAGAAGTTCTTTGAAGGCTAGGACCAGTTGAGAATCTAAATTTTTAAGGTAAGTATAGCATGGGATCATCCTTGTTACCTATTCACTCTAATGTCACTTAATTCATATGCATGTGTCTACCTTGATTCCTGTAAGGATATCCTAGCTTTTGTACCTTGTACCTTGACACCGTGGGATTATGCATTGGGTAGTACTTTGCTAGTGCTCAATTAAATAACCAAAATCTGTAACTTGACTAATGGTATATGCAACAAACGTTAAAATATAATTTTTAGGAAAAAGTCTGTTTTTGGCCCTCCAACTATGACAGCAGTTTGGTGTTAGCCCTTCAACTCCAAAACCAGACACCCGTAGTCTATCAACTCTGTAAACCAGATAGAAATGGCCCTCGCGCCGGCGCGCCGTCGGTTTTCGCCCGGTCAACCCGAGACGACCGCGGTATTGGGCCTTTTTCATTTTCTATCCCTTCGTGGGCCCCGCCTGTCAGGCCTTAGAGAGAGAGAGGGAGAGCAGAGCGACGGAGGGGACGGAGGCAGAGCAGAGCGAGAGAGATGGAAGGGGCAGGGGCGAGCGAGCGGAGCAGGGCGGTGGTAGAACTCGGCTCTCGGCTCCGGCGCGTAGGGCATCGTTGGGCTTCGGATGGTGTCCGTCGCAAATCGAGGGAGGGAGATAGCAAGGAGAGAAGAGCGCGCAAGGCGGAGAGGGATTTGGCTCCAGCGGCTCGTCGGCTTAGGGTGTCGGGGCTGCGGCGGCTACAAACTCCGGCGTGTTGGGGCGGTTTCCCACGCTAGTGTCCCCTGTTTCCATCTGAGAGAGAGAGAGATAGCAGAGCGAGGGGGAAGAGAAGGAGAGAGCAGAGATAGGGCGGTGGCTGTGACGGCCTTGGTGCCGGCAGCGATGGCCTAGGCGAGGAAGGCGAAGGGCGAGGCTCCCGGTGCGGTGTAGGGCGTCGGTGCTGCGGCGGCTCGAGGCACGAGCGCCTGCGGGCTGGAGTATCCCATCTCCGGTGTCGACGGCTTTGGCACCGGCGGCTCTAGGCTCCGGCGTGGAGCTGACTGCTGCAGTCGGGCAGCGTAAAGAGAGGAGAATGGAGACGCGGAGCCCCTACGCGGCAGCCATTGCAGGACGAGGTAGAGCTACGGCATGCTCGAACTCGAGCTCGATCCTCTGAGCTTGGTGAGGCGACGTGATGAGTTGCGGGCTCCTACTATGCCGACGCCACACGCAGTGCTAAGTTCGAGCTGCCGCTGGAGGTCCTATCGCGGCCTCAATGCCCGCCCTCCCCGCACGCCCGCCCTTCGATGCCATGGAGCTCCGGCTGCGTCCTGCTCGCCGCTCGCCTACGCCGCCACGGTGCCCTGCTCGCTGCTCGCCCATGCGTGCCCCACGTCCTGCTCGCCGGTGATAGTCGGCCATGGGAAGCTCGAAGTCCGGCGCAACGCGGGCGAGAGAGAGGACACGGGCGCGACGCGGTGGTCATGCTACTCCTCCACGGCCTGACGCTGTCGGCAAGCTGGTCCGCCTGAACCGGCCATCAGAGCTCCATTAGGCCGAGCTGGCGGCCTCCGAGCTCCGGGTGCTATTGGGCTCCATCGCCACGACACCCTTGCGCCACTCCCTGGCGCACGCACCCACACGCACGAGCGCGCAGCCATAGAGGGAGTTGCAGAGGCGGTGGCCGCACGCGCAGTCCGCGGCAACGGAGGGGAAACAGAGTAGCACGACGGCGGTGCTTGGCTGCTGCATCAGTGCCTCAACGGTGCGTCTGGTGGCACTCGGCGGATCCAGTCGCTGCGGCGCAGATGGTGGTCCAGCGAGCTAGGCGAGGGTAGCTTCAGCAAGCGCGGCTCCAGCGTCCTGCGGCACGGCGGCGCTTGCCTTCGGCGGGTCCGTGCCGTGCGTGTGCGAGCTCAAGCTTGAGCTTGGAGTTTCACAGGCAAGGGTTGGGTCCACGCACGGCGAGGGCAAGGGCTGCACTAGAGCAAGCAGCCGAAGAGAAGTAGAGCTCGCTCGCCCCTGCCCCTTCCATCTCTCTCGCTCTGCTCTGCCTCTGTCCCCTCCGCCGCTCTGCTCTCCCTCTCTCTCTCTCTCTCTCTCTCTAAGGCCTGACAAGCGGGGCCCGCGAAGGGATAGAAAATGAAAAAGGCCCAATACCACGGTCGTCGCGGGTTGACCGGGCGAAAACCGCCTGCGCGCCGGTGCGAGGGCCATTTCTATCTGGTTTACAGAGTTGATAGACTGCGGGTGTCTGGTTTTGGAGTTGAAGGGCTAAAACCAAACTGCTGTCATAGTTAGAGGGCCAAAACGGACTTTTTCCTAATTTTTAGCAACATGGAATAAGGGGCTTGAGCATTATATTTATCCCGAGGTTCACTTGGTTGCCACCAAGCTAGTCCCCATTGAGACAAGCTCCAAGGTTGCCGCCAGTCCTCTTACTAGTGGTGACCTGCAAGTCACACTTCCCATGTGGAGTGCTTACCACAAGCTCTAGCACTTTGACACAGCCAGACAACTTTTTGCCCTTTGCGTCTTGCTCTACTAGAGTTGCTCTTCGTGGCTCCCGCGGAGTGAGCACAATACCCCTCACAATCTCTTCTCTGGAGCACCGCACAATCATCTTTGTGTGCTTCAACGGAGACCACCACCAAGCCATCTAGGAGGTGGCAACCTTCAAGAGTAACAAGCACCACCAGCTTACAACTCGATCACCTAGTACCACTCGATGCAATCACTCAATGCAACGCACTACAAATCGCTCACTTCGTAATGGATTCGCATTTCTCGCAAGCACGAGTGAGTTAAAGACTTCTCAAACCAAGCACACACAACGGCAACACATCCCCAAGGTGCTCAACATCAGCCAAGCCTGAGGTCCATCTCTATTAATAGCCCCCAAGCCAAATAGAGCCATTGGAGCCAAGTAGCACATTTCTGCGCGGTCACCGGACAACAACGTGCGGGCACCGGACACAGGGTGGCGGTGCCCAACGGTCGAATTGCAATGGATATTTCAAATAGTCTTGTGACCAAAACTTTCTCCAAATCAAATTCCACCACTTCAGGCTTGTAGAGCTATTCTCTAGCTTTCCAAAAAGTCCTATATCATCGAAATCAGAGTTCGGAGCTAAGAGTTATGCCCGAAATATGAAAGGCTGCTGCTGCTGTTTTTGTGCACCGCCCTTGTGTGGTGGTGCACCGCCCTGGGGTGGTGGTGCCCTATCCGGTGCACACCAGAAAGGGTGGTGACACCCTTTACAATGGCTGCAAGTTGGCTACAAGTTAGGTTGCAACTTCCGACCCTCGGATAACCAAAACCTTGCCCTTTTCTTCTCCTTTTGAACTCCGAATTGATCCAAATCAACTCCAACACCTTCTCCTTTGCAAAAGTGCTAACACCATCAAGTGTCCACCATATTGTGCATGTGTGTTAGCTTTTCACAAATATTTTCCAAAGGATTAGTCATTCACCACGCCACTCGATCCTAGCAACGATGCAAAGTTAGATCACTCGAGTGGCACTAGATGACCGATATGCAAACAAGTTTGCCCCTCTTGATAGTACGGCCATATATCCTAAACCCAGTCATAAACTTCTCTACACACCTATGACCGGTGAAATGAAGTGCCCTATAGGTTATACCTTTGCCTTGCGCATTTCATTCCATCTCCTCCGATGTTCATGCAACACATGCACCAACCTTGATCAACAAATGATATGATCCACTTCATATCATCACATGACCTTATTGGTTCATTGATCTTGACCTCACTTGCTCTTCACCGTTGCCTTCGTCCATCGGCGCCAAGTCTTGCTCAAGCTTCACCGCCATGCGGTCCATCGCTCCAAAGCGTCCAACTTGCCCTTCACGCTTGCAACTGGTCCATCAAGCCAAGTCTTGTCTCGATCTTCTCCACCTTAGTCACATGACTCAATGTCATGTGTCATATGCAATGAGCTCCTTCATCACATGTGTGATCCTTGCAACATATCCAAACCATTTTCACCGTCATGGCATGAGTTGCTCACACAAGTGTGCTTGTGGACTAATTACCTGTGTATCTCACTCAAACACATATTAGTCCACCTAAGGTTGTCACTCAATTACCAAAACCAAACAAGGACCTTTCAACGAGTTGGTGATTGTTCGTGGCCATCTCCCGGTAATTGTGAGGGGTCTTGTGCCTTCCTCGGCGGAGAGCCGAAAGGTAACTCTAGTGGATTGCTCGTGTCATTGAGTTACCTCACTTGTGGATAGGTTCTTGCGGTGTTCAATTGTGTGGACGAGGTTCGTGCAACACCTCTTAGCCGCCAAACCACCAAGTGTGGGTCGACACAATGGGGACTAGCGTGTTGGCAAGCATGTGAACTTTGGGAGAAAAATTGGTTGTCTCTTGCCCCTTGGTATCCTCCTGGTGATTGAATTGGTATTCATCTTGTGATTGGTTCACTCCTCTACGTGGCGGTATAATCATCCTACTCACTCATTTACATTCCCGCAAACTAGTTGTAGCAAGCTCTTTAATGTAGCTAGAATTGAGAGCTTGCTTTGTAGTTTAAGTTCATCTAGTGGAGCTCTTTAGTGTAGCAAGTTTGAGAGCTCTTAGTGAGTAGCAACATAGCCTCTTGTGTGCCTAGTGATCATAGCAACTAGAATTATTGGATCGATGGCTTGCAACCCTTGTAGAGCTAGAGCAAGTTTGTATTTCGCTATTTGTCATACTAATCAAATTGCTCTAGTTGGTTTGTAGATTTTTAAATAGGCTATTCACCCCTCCTCTAGCCATATTAGGACCTTTCACCATCCTTGCTCGCCCTCGAGCTACCCTTGACACCGCGGGGCATTGACCTCGGCTCACGCTGGGGGTCCTCCCATCCACCGGTGCAAGGGTCTCCGGCGAACGGTGCTGCGAGCGCAAGGGATGGCGGAGAGTGGGCAGGGTGGAGGGGCAGCTCAACGGCGAGCATTGGACAGGAGCATCTAGAACCTGAGGGCGTGGAGCGTCGACCTCTTCTCTCTTTGGGGGTCCTTCCATCCGCCGGCGGAAGGGCCTCCGACGAACGGTGCTGCGAGCGCGAGGGATGGTGGAGACCGGGCGGGTTGGAGGGGCAGCTCGACAGCGAGCGGTAGACAGGCTCCCATCTACCGGCGCGACCTCGTGGTGGTCACGTCCAGCTACCCACCCGCCGTCCCGCACAGTACCTCTGAGGTAATCAAAATTAATTAGCTTTAGAATTGTGGATTTTATTTTAATTTCCCTTTCGAATGTTGTGGATGCTCTCGAATTGTTGTTAACACATTTTCTATAGGTCAGGCGCCTGAGTCCTTCCATAGAAAAAATTGTAATTTGTTTATTGTGATTTGTGCTAATAGATTTGGACCATTGGATGCACATCTGATGGTTGTTAGTTGTCGCCTGAACAAATGCTAAATTTCAGGCACCTGAAATGTAGCATATCCCAAAATTTTGGGTTAAAAACTTCAGTACACCGGTGGTGTATTCTAAAACTGTATATATGGTCCATTGCAGTACTTAGCTTTTTTGTCGACAGAGAGAGTTCATACACAGAATATGTTGACACCGTGCACATTGTTTTTTTGTTAAGATTTATTCTAAAAAATAGGGGATGATGTACACTATGAATGAAGTAGCAGCGACTGATGGTTTTGCTGGAATCATCACACTCAACCTGGAGTCAAACGACAAGGATGGTAATCCATGTGCATATCCATAGCAGCAGTGTTTGAGAACAATCTTATAGCCTGAGTATTGTGTAGGCGCCCATGGTTAGTGAACACAATGTCGGACAACCCGTGGAGGCAATTGGTGTCATGGATCGAGTAGAAGTTGTATCAATTTTACAAAAAGTTCGAAGTTCGCCCTTGGTAGGCATATCAGGTGGTGGATCGACCATCTCAGTTTTGTTGGTATATATAAATGCATTTACGTGAACACCGAGGTGAATGTGTCTAACTACACATTTAATTGTTTTGTAGGTTCAACGTACTCAAATGCAGGTTGAGATGGGGTTCTTAAACCCAGCCAGTGATAGCTGTTTTTGATGAATTGACAAAGGGCTTGCTGTTTAACAAGTCAGATATCCTCCGTACTTGTACCAATGCCATGCAAGTTTGTTGGAAATGCCTCATTTTGTAGTACACATTACATGTTGAGTGGTTCAGCCTAGCTATTTTCCATGGGGACATTGTGAATGCAGGAACCATTATTTATGTCCATTTTGACATCATCTTACAGGAATGCACTCTCACTGTTTTCGGCTGACCAATTTGGAGATATCTAGGTTGCAAGCTCTTGGCGGTTTTATTATGGAGTGATTTCGTGAGTGGGATGAATCTGATGCACATGCAGCCTCATCCATGATCTCTCCTCTAGCTCAGAGGTTGTCCCCTGAAGCCCTTCATTCAATTGACAACCTAGCTGTCTAGCCATAATTTTGAGGGAAACAGGAGGGGTTGCCCCCTACTGGACTTCATTAAAATTTAATAACAATGTTTGCCAAGTACATACTTCAGAAAACAAAGAAAATAAGCAAAATTACACATAGCTGTCTAGCCATAATTGTAACTGTAACCGAAGATCACTCTTAGCTCTGAGTTTAACAAGAGCTACCTCTTGTTTGAAAACTACTTTGCAAGTTTGCAAAGAGTGCTGTTGATTTCTGAAGATGTCTTAACTGTGTTTCACCTTTTTTTTCTTGTGTTGCAGACAATAGTGTCATCTTTAGTGGAGCTGACCATTTTGGAGATATCCGGGCTGCAAGAAGATCTTGGAGGTTTCATTATGGAGACCATCACCTTATCTAATCAAGGTGCTACAGTTCCTGACCTTGGAATGCCGGTTTCATTTTGGATGTTTGTTTGTGTTCCGAAAACTATATATTCGCTGTGGTTGAAAACTATGTATGTTGCTATCGTTTTGTATGGATATTTGTCTTCGTGTTCTAAAAAATATATATGTTGTTGGCGATGCATAAGCCATGGAATGTATGTATTATATGTTGGTGTTATAATGTATTGTGAACAATAATGATACACAATGGTAACGTCGGTGGTAATGGACAAAACATTACTGTCGGAACAAACACAACGGCGCCAGCGACGTTGCCCCTCATTACCGCCGGAGCGAACACCGACCGCGTGCACTGGCACCTACATCACCGCCGGATGGTACGCCGATCCGGCGTTGATGTACTCAGCATTACAGCCGAATGGCACGCTGGTCCGGCGTTGATGCTCTTATCATCACAGCCAGATGGTACGCCAGACCGGCGTCGATAGGTCTATGGTCACCGCCGGTTGGTATGCTAACCCAGCAATGATAGGTGCACTATCACCGCCGGATGGAACGCCGGGCCGGCGTCGATGGAGGCATCATCACCGCCGGATGGTACGCCGGACGGTACGTTGGGCTGGCGCCGATGGGTTCAACATCACCGCCGGATAATGCGCCGGGCCGGCGTCGTTGGACGCATCATCACCGATGGATGGTACGCCGGGCCGACAATCGGATGGTACGCCGAGCCAGCGGTGGTAAGATACCGTCACCGCCGTATGGTACGCCGGGCCGACAGTGGTAAAATACCGTCACCGCCGGCTCTCTACCGGCGAAGATAATGGTCGCCATCACCGCCGACATACACCAACGGGGGCTAAAACCGTCGGTAATGAGGGTTCTGGAGCCAGCGGTGATTAGCTTTCTGTAGTAGTGATTGCGGGCGATAAGTTTCAATAGCGGCACCCGATAATCCCACATAATTTTAATTACATATATCATGAATAATGAGTATAAATAGACATTTAATTACACTCAAAGAATGCTTGAACGAGGCTACAACCGATGCATGAGTGTTTGAGTTGGGGGTGTGGGTCGTAGTGGGCAGGGTTATTTGCTTCCACTCTATTGCAGCCTGCTACGTGCAATTGCAGTCGTAATATCGCCCTACTATTCAGAGTTGCAGCCGCAAAGTTCAAAGCGCTACCTCGTAGCAGTAGCGGAAATGGGCCGCTACCGCGATTGTGGCCGCTATTTATTTCCTTGAGATTTCCCCATGTTTTGTCTTTTTGCCTCACTGCTTGGTTCCCCATAGATCCCCGTGAATTTCCGTTGTAGCCCATCCTCCTCCTTAACAATACTATAATCAATGTGATACTTAGACAAACTCCGGAGATAAATATCAATATCCTTCTTCCAAAAGAGTGCCAAGCCACCACCAACTCCCATACTGTTCACTGTTATCATATTTGGCATTTCTAGTTTCCATCTCAACCAATCCATCCATTTCCCATAATGCATGTTTGGTTTGGGACAGGCAAAAGCTATCAGGGACCACAAATTGCCAGGCAATTCCCCAATGCTCGGTAATTCCAAGTGATAAGCCTCATTTTTGTGGGCGGGATCACCCAAGCAATCCCACATATGTTCAAGTTCCGAACCAAGTCCTTCATCAACCAACCTCTCCTCCGCCTGTAATTTCATCCTCGGCTGCCTAGCTATTTCCTTCTGACAGCTTCTCATCTGTTATATCCATCCATGGGAATATATTCTTCTGGTTTCATCTTGTTTTTCTGTTCTAGATCGGGAGCTGATATTGGAAATCTCTCACCTGTGACTGTGAGAGAAGTGCTCCAAAGAGATTCAGGTCTGCTCGAGGCACAATTGCTAAATCATTCACCGAGTCTTGATGCATGCATGAGTTGACGTGAATCAATATCTAACTCCAAAATCTTCTTGCATGGCTGCTTGCGTTTCTTACTCTGTAGGTCCATCCATTAGATTATTCTCAGAAATTAAAGTCTCCCTTCTAGTAGTATCACAGTGTCGAGGCTTCAAAGTATTCAATGGGCCGTGATGTTTCTTGTTCTTCAACCCTCTATCCATTGGCCCTGTTCGTTTCGCTGAAAAAACAAACCGGAACGTTGTTCTGGCTGATTTGATGTAAGAGAAAAATATTGTTTCGATTAAAAAAACAAGCTGAAAATTACGGATTATAAGAGAAGCGAACAGGACCATGTAAAGTAATTCTTATATCTGTAGCATCATGTATGCAGGTGCGGCAGGCAGAAGCATTCGCGCTGGTCGATATGTTTCAGCGGAGCAGGTTTCGTGGTCGGCGCGACGCTGGGCGCTGACCAGTAACCCATATCAGCTGCCCCTAAGCCTAAAGCCCAGCCCACCACCCGCCAAGTCCACGAGCTGAGTTCCACGGACTTGTGCGACAGCCGGACACTCCGGCCGGAGTCCGGTGGATAGCGCGGCCCGGCTGACAGGCTCGACGCAGCTGTTGCGCTCATCACACCGAAGGGCGAAGGCGCTGGGCGACTTCTTCTCTCCTTGCATTGAGACTTGAGAGCGCAGGCTAGCTATCAGGGCTATGCTGCACCATGCTGCAGTGCCTGGTGAACGTGCATGCACACACGCACGCCAGAGTGGCCTGAAAGACTGAAGCCACCGTGTCAAATTTAGTGGCCTAACGCCATTTTATTCTATGCTGCCCTGCAGAGGTTAGTAACACGCGACCTTATTTTGTTGTGAACAGATCATCCATTAGTTGTGGAACAGATCAGATCACGCTGGATAATGGCAAGTGCTAAGGGCTATACACTCAGTTCCAAATTAAATCGATTTTTAGAGTTATCTTAAGTCAAATTATCTTAAACTTGACTAAATTTAAATATATATTAGAAAGCACACATATATTTATGACACTAAATTAGTATCATTATAAAAATACTATGAAATGTATTTTCATATAATATACTTATTCATTATTACAGACGTTGTTTTCTTTCTTATAAAGTTATTTAAATAAACTTATTAAGATAAAAAATTGATTTATTTTAAAATGGAGGAAGTAGATGTACGTATGACTCACTGATTGGTCATAGGCTCATATTCAACCAAACCAACGTGGCAACTTGCATCTCTAGCAATCACACCAATATATGTATATATTCACCTCTTTTGGTAGGTAGAACAGTAGATTTTGGATTGTTTGGATGATTCAATAGTGTTTTTGAGAGAATAAGCTGAAACAACTGAAACAAGGAGAGAACACCTCATAACACATCTGCCTCTTCGTGTATCTCGCGCCATTATCCTGAGAGATGAGCTAGTTAATTAATCATATATGTACATGATGAACGAAGACGGATGTACGTCTATAAATTTGCCCCTTCTCATCCGATGCATTCCACAGACCACAGCCAACGCACAAAATCACCTCAAGCATCCACACACATCATCCCCAGTTGCCAAGATCCAAGCTAGCTAGTAGCCAACCAGCCATGGCGGCAAACGATAACCCTTCCTACTACCAGACTGCTCAGCTCCAAAGGTCACAGGTGCAGCCAGGAGACCAAGACCAAGAATTTAGGGCCAGGAGGGACAAGCCTCAGAGGGCGGATGACCAAGAGGTGTTCCCAGAGAGGTGCCTCAGAGGGGCGGTTCCAGGATGGCCAGCCTGCAGACCAAGACCAAGAGGGACAGGATGACCAAGACCAAGAAGAACAAGAGGGACAGGAAGGACAAGATGATCAAGAAGGCGGCTGGTATTTTCAGAGGGCCCAAGTTGAACTTCTGTAGAATGGCCAAGATCAACCAGGAGGGACAAGAGGGCAAGATGACCAGGAATGTCAGGAGGAAGAAGGAGGGTTCAATCAAGAACCGCCCCTACAAGGATTTTCCAAAAAAAATAAATAATTCAAATCGACCATATATATATATAATTCAAATTAACTGCCGCCACAATATACATATATACATCCACAAACACAAGACCATTATTTAGAACATCATCACAAGTCATAATTCACAAAAGTCCATCATTACAACATAGTTCATTATGAAGTCCATCATTATAACATAATCCATAAGTCCACATGCAAAACAAAGTCCAATTTATTTCCAAAAGTAAGATCCAAATATACCACAAGTCCACATTGTCATCATAGGCCTAGGGCTAGATGTCAGTCTCACGAAGGTGTTGGTATAGAGGATTACTACCTAAGTCGGAAAGAAGATGATGGTAAGTTTTATGGTACACAATCTGTCCATTATAAAGTTGCAAATACCATCTCTAAGAGCTGTCATCCTTGTATGGGTTCCTTCTAGTGTCTTTTCTTTCTCTAACTACAAGAGAACAAGTTTAGGTTTACTATATCACAACATATGCGAAATTTTCATACTAGTATTAAGAGGTTCAAACTTACCAGATTAGGATTTCTGCTTGTAGCCACCGATGGTACTCATCATAATACATGTAGTATCCACAATGTAAGGTGCTTCCTATCGTCGTGTTTTGCATATGGAGACGTTATAATGCTATTATCTACACGTAATATATGGAGTACCAAAGTAAATGGATGCATAGAGTTTTGACATACAACTTTTCCTTCCTATTTGGATGATGCCTCCCTTATGAGTGGACATAGTGGAATGCCCTGCTCCAATGGTTTTAGCAAATGCAACTTGTTAGTATCCCACATTGAACCTTATAAGTATGTATACAAACATAGTAGCTAAAATGAGATTATCGAATATACGTCTTGACAATCGCTATGAAGTCTTTGTATGTCTCGATGGGAAATCCTCTTGAATCAAAGACCCATGCCATGCTATGTGAGAGCCAGATGCCTATGCAAATCCCTGATCGCTGCATGAATTTAGTCATAGAAGGAACACATAAGCTCTTTTGCATCGAACAAAGTATATTGAACAAAGCTAAGTATACAATGAACTTACTTGAAGTGGTATGGTATCCATATATTATCGTGTTGTTGGAGATTTTTAAAACATAGGGCAATGTATTTTTAACCTTGAGGGACTCTTCCAATATTTTCTTTTTTCCCGATATCCTCTTTTTCCTTAAGTGTCTTTCCACCTCCTAGTTCTTTGCAATCTAGTTTCCACTCTTTAGGGTAATTAAAATTTGTTGATGCTATAGGTGAAGGGTCTATATACCCGTGTTTGCAAAATTTCTTTCTCACAAAGTCCGCTTGCATTCTATAAATATTCTAGTTACAAACAACAAAATCAAAAGATTACATTCATATCATATCGAGAGGGCAAGGACTTACAGTGCACCACAAATTAGATTCATTTCCATTCGTCCGAGGTGGAAGCATGCCTGGATATCCTTAAACTCAACGGCAATTTGCCCACAGGGCTCCAAATGTTAGGATCCATGCTTGTAAGATTTCTAATTTCGTTATCTCGAGCACGCAAGTACCAATCGTGGAACTTTCTCATTCCACGTGGCAAAATAATCGTATATTTCGGTTTGGTAGGAAGTTCTTGCCTTTTTCATATTTAGGCAATCATTTGACCATTTGAGGTTATCAATTTTGGATATTTTTAAACCCTTTAGAAGTTTGCTAGTGGTGCCTCCTGGTAAGTCGGTGCTCTAAATTATTTTACTTGGTTCTTAGGCTTGAATCTGGTCATGGGCCATCCACTTGTGCACCGACGAGACGTCATTAATGCCCACAACGATGGCCTTATCTTGATTGGGATTTTGTTTTGAGCTTCCCATTCTGGGCACGCCCTGTCAACAAATCACGAGGGCAATTGATGTTCATGAGACACTTGTTGTTCATGTATCGGCCGCGCTTGTTGAGAAGGATGTTGCATCTCATCATGCCTTTGCTCAAGATTGAGCCGGAGAAGGAATGGCATGTCATCATGCCCATGCTCAGACGAGGTGGAGAAGGATGTGGCATGTCATCATGCCCTTGATCGGTACAAGGTGGAGAAGTATCTAGCGTGTGGTGGTCATGGTCATGGGCCGGTGAGTATACCTCCCCGCCCCTCGACGGGTCGCCCAGAGGATGAACTTCAGAGTTGGTGAAGACTCGGTCAATACAATGTCCCGTCTGAAGGCGGAGGATGAAGCGGTTCATGACGCTCCGAGTAACACGAGCCCCTCGGGAGTAGGGTGTTCTATCTTAAAAAGTCATGAACTCGG
Source organism: Miscanthus lutarioriparius (assembly GCA_904845875.1). Lineage (NCBI taxonomy): Eukaryota > Viridiplantae > Streptophyta > Magnoliopsida > Poales > Poaceae > Miscanthus > Miscanthus lutarioriparius. The sequence continues at coordinate 22,154 of CAJGYO010000196.1, forward strand.
GCTTCACGGTATGTACCTCGACCCGAGTGTAGAAGCTGGATGTCCCTATTGTGCCATGTGTCACTGGAGGATGTGCCACGCCTGCTGCCACCTCAATGATCACGCTTTTTGCACGCCCATCGGAACCACCAATTTGCAACCTGGTCGGTTCCCGTGATGCGATCGACGGGGTTCCGGTTGCATTGGAACCTTGACTGCTGGGAACATCCGGAGGGTCGCCAACTACCGTTCTCCCAAGGCCCCATTAGTGTCTGTGGCTCCATCGAGACAATTCTTTCTCCACCAACATCTTTTCAAATAGAGCCTTCACTTGGCGCCAAGATTAGACTCTCGGTCTCTCGCCATGTTTCTTGTACATGTGCCTCTCCTCTACTTAATCCGTGCTTCCAGGACATCCTCTTCCCTAGCCCCACAGTGCCCCTGTGTGCTCGGGGTTTCCAAGGCAACGGTAAGCTCGTCCCTCTCTCTGGAAGGGTTGAATGCGCCTTCTCCTTGTCTTCAAGAAGTTTCAGATCTTTGATACCACCTCTCCGGTCTCGGCTTAGCAAACCGGAGGTTACTACCGGATGAATCCACACTCCTCGCAGATATCCTTTGCTTGAGGCGTGGCTTCAACTTGGCACTTCCGATTCCCGGCAGCTTCGGCCTCTGCGTCCATCTTCCTAAAGACCTCTTGCTTGCCAAACAGAGCCACCGGGGCCTAGACGAGGGTAGTGTTGGTTCTTCTTTGCCCGCTTGTTCATTACTATGCACCGAGGGCCAATGATGCCTCTGAAGTCTTGATGAGTTATTCAACTTTGGTACTTATTTTTTTTCACTGAAATCATTTTAGGTACCAAAAGGACAAGTTGCATTTTTTTTAAAATTCAAAATTTAAATTGCTCAAACTTTTCATATGTATATATTGACAAAACCAACAAAATAAATTAATAGAGCATGATTTTAGAAAATTTTAGGGAAAAATCATCAGATTTGGAGTTAGTATGAGGAGAAAAACTAGTTACAAAGTTGACTCCACAGATTAAAGAAATCAAATCAATCTGTTCACTATGATCATGTAAGAATCATCTAGAATAAAGTGTGATTTCTCTTTTTAATCTGTGGGTAAACTTTGTAACTAGTTGTTCTCCCTCATATTAACTCCAAATGTGATGGTTTTTTTTCCTAAAAATTTCTAAAATCATGCTTCTGCATTTAAGTGTGATCAAACTTGGATGTGACAATGTTTTACACATTTTAAAATTTGAAATTTGAAATTTATCAAGTTCAAACTAAATTTTCAAACCCTAAATGATTTCAGATGTAAAAGTGATGAATACAAAAGTTGTTCAACTCATCAAGATCTACAACTTTTATTTTGATTATCTTGTCATTTGACTAAATTTGAACCTTTAAATTTTAAAATTTGAAAAATGACAAGTTCGAACCAAAATTTGAGACCCCAAATCATTTCAATTGAAAAAGTAATGAATACCAAAGTTGAATAACTCATGGAGATCTACAACTTTTATTTTGGTAATTTAAGTAATTTGATAAATTCTTAGTACATATTGTTCACACAAACATACGTGAATGTAGTCTCAAACACACACATAAATGTAGTTTCAAACACACATACATAAATGTAGTCTTACATACATGAATGTAGTCTCACATACACATACATGAATGTAGTCTTATGAACACCGACACACTTACATAAACTAGCTAGCCCACCGTGATAACTTTCCCTTGCCACCTTTTTCGCTCCCATGGCAATACATCTTTGGTGTACCTCGATCTTCTTACTAAAAGTCTCGTGAATAGCGGCATCTCATTGCACTTATTGTAAGCTTCAACATCGCCCACGCCATCAACTCCGATGATATATGTTGTTTTCGGAGGCCACCACGTGCTTTGTCTTCTTCTTTGGGGGAGGTTACTTTTGCGGGTCGGGCATATAGAAGACTTGCGCGAGGCGTCAAATGAGCACCCAAGGGTCAGCCGTAGCCTACATTCGGAGGTCGACGACTCTCTGTCCGATCTCATTGAATTGATGTTGCTTGATCCAGTGGCATCGAAATAGGGCCACCTTTATATCCCTTCCATAGTCAAGTTCCATATATCTTCAATTATGCCAAAGCACAGGACCTTTCGCCCCCACTCAGTCGAGAGCCTCTATTCGGACGCCATTGCACGATTCATGATTTCGTCCTTTGTGTCGGTATAGTATGTGTACCCATTGATGTCATAAGCATTCCAAGACGTCACTGTTTCGATGGCCTGACCGCCAACCGATCGATGGTAATAGAATCTATGGTTTCTCCAGTCATATTACGGTCCTTCAACCATGATGTGAGCGTTGCTTATGTCTGTTTCATGACCCAATCATCGAACGGCCATTCCTCTGGGCCATAATGATAGCCATGTGTTCATCAATGTACGGTTGCATCAACGCCATACTACCGAAGACATCGTAATGCGCCCGACTCACCCTCTCGTAATCATTGTCAAGGAACACTTTCCTACCACTTGTGCCCTTCCCTACTAGCCTTCCCTTGTGGACGAGAATCGGGATTACCAATCCCTCTCTGTACTTTTAGCCACTCTTGGCAGCACTCGGCGACTTCTTGAATTGTAACCTCTATCATGGAGCCCTCTGGGTGTGTTCGGTTATGCACGATCGGCTTAGAACCGACATGAACCGCTCGTCAGGGACCACATTTCATGCAAGAAGCTAGGGCCCGGCTTACTCGATCCGATGTACCGGTGAATCATGAGATGTACCATTATATCAAAAAAAGCGGAGGTAAACACATCTCTAGGTGGTTCTCAGGTCTCCACCATGAATTCATGTAGGTCACTCGGCTCTTGCCTGCGAATCGTCTTTCCGTGAGATCTTGAAAAGAAGTAGCACATGCGGTGATGGCCATCTTTAGGAACTCCGGCTTTATAGCCACGATTGCAATTGGTAGGAACATTTGTCAAGATCACATGACAATCGTGAGCCTTGCAATATGTTAATGATAGGTCCTTCATCGACACTAGCTTCTTTGGGTTCGCCGAAAACCCGATCGGCACTCGACCCCCCTAAGGAAATTGCATATAGCTCTCTCTCTTCTAGGGTTAGGTTGAAGCTAGCCGCTGGAAGATCAGACTTGCCATTATCCTGCACAGACGGCCAAAGCTCCGCATCACGTTCACCGCACCATGTCTTTCCGTGATCTCGAGACCATCCTTTGACTTGCCCGTTTCCATCAAGGTAGCCATGAGACTCTCAAAGACATTCTTCCGCACGTGCATCGCATCAATGGCATGGGGACCTCCAAGTCCGCCAATAAGGTGTAATCGAAAGAAGATCGATTGCTTCTTGAATGGTACACCTTCGATGGGAGGTGTGCTTCTATCTCTAATCGTTCCATCCGGATTCTTCTTTCCATAGACGACGTGTATGTTTTGGACCATTCTGAACACATGTTCTCCATTATGACGTCTCTCCGGAGGGGTTCATCCTCCGAGATGTTGCCATAGTATCTTAGGTATAATTTGTCATGGTACTTGTGACCTGTCCTTTAAGAAGCGCCGGTTCCTTATGTAAACTATCTTCCCGGATCCATCTAGGAACACCCATTTAGTACCATCCAAAGCAGACTAAGCATCCAATCTTACCTTTGAACTGTCCAGATAGGGCAAACAGTAGCAGGGTAATCATTGGTAGTAACAAATATTATTGCTTTTATATGAAGTCCCTCTCACGGAACGCATCATACATCGGCTCCCCATACCTCCATAGCCTCTCCATTTCTTGCATCGAGGCTCCAAGAACACGTCTATATCAATGCCTGGTTGTTTGGGGCCGGAGATAAGAATGGTGAGGAGAAGGTACTTCCTCTTCTGACACAAATACGTTGGGAGGTTGTACATGGTCAAGATGATCGCCATGTGTCGTGGGTCGGTCATCCTCTCATTGAAGGGATTCATTCCATCGGTGCTCAAGTCGAACCGTACATTCCGTGGGTCGCCATCGAATTTCGCTGTACTTGGCATCGAACGCCACATTTGGCTACAATCGGCCGGGTGTGCGATCGTATCATCATCCACCTTGCGCTCATCATTCCACCATGTCATCAAGTATGCGGCTTCCTTAGGGTTTAGGAACATACGCCTTAAGCGGTCGATCACTTTGGCAAGTACCACATAACCAAGGCAGGAATTCTTCTCTTATTTGTATCGTTGCCTCAATGGAGTTTCCTCCGGGGCTGAGATTCTTGCACCACCTTCTTCCCACCCTTCTTCCTCTTTCCTGTGGAGGCTTCCACCCCATTTTGAAGGTCATTGTTCTTAAACCGACTAGCCCCACACCTAGGACATGTATCTAAAGTCTCGAACGATGTGCCACGTCGAAAAAGGATACAGTGGTTGGGGCATGCATGGATTTTTTCAACCCCCAATGTGAGTGGACTTATAACCTTCTTCGCTTGGTATGTGTTGGCAGGAACTGTGTTTGGCCGTGGGAGCAACCGTGACATGAGGCACAACAGATCATCGAAACTGCAGTCCGACCAGCCGTACTTAGCCTTCAGGATGAGTAGCTCAAGCACAAAACATAGCAAAGGTGAAGTATGTCGGACAACCCTTCTCAAATCATCACACGCCTTCTTCTTGATGCTTTTGTCACCCTCTCAAGATTTTCTAGACCTCTCTTGCTCTTTTCTAATATTTCTGGTCCAAAGGCCCCAAGCATTTCGTCCAAGTTGTCACCGTCATCTGCATCCCCCTCACGTGCTTCACCATCATTGCTGGCACCACCAGCATCATCACCACCTTGTTCATTGCCAAAGCCACCACCTTGTTGATTGCCAAAGCCACCACCTTGTTGATTACCATAGTCACGATCCATTTGTTGCTCAAGATCATCTGTGAATCGGGACAAGTATGCTTGGGTTTCAGCTTCATCAGCTAGATCATCGTCGCTGTCATCAACAACCACTGTTTCACCATGATGAATCCACACTGTGTAGTCCGGAACAAATCCTCTTCTAATAAGATGTTCTTCGATGGTACTCACATCTCGAAATGCAATAAGGTTCTTGCAATCTTTGCAGGGACAAATAATCGTGTCGCTATTCTCTTTCAATGTCGCTGCATGCTTCTCTGCGGCTTTGATGAATTTGTCCACCTCATCACGGAAAAGAGCGTCGTGTCTTAACGAACCATACATCCAAGAGTTCCTGTAGTCCATCTTATAGAAACAAAATAACCAAAGAAAGAATATTACTCGAGAATAATTGTATATACCTGAGACACGCACCATGGTAGTAGAGGATAGTTAATTAATTGACTATTAATGCATAAATATTTTAAAATATAAATTAATTGGTTCAAATAAACAATTTCAAATAAAACAATTAGCAACATTTAATATTTCATCCACTACCTTTCATGCAAACTCCATTCCAATTTCATGGTAGAGGATAATTAATTAATGGCCTATTTGTCCATAACTAATTAAAAACACACATTATAGAAATGAATCAAAATAAATATTAAATGATAATTAGTAGCCATGGTAGAGGATATTTTACACATTAGCAACAATTAAAATCTTACACATTCACCTACATGCAAACCCTAGTCACATAAAGAAAAATTGAAAAGAAAAAAAACAAAATCCTAGATCTAGATATAGGGTTTCATGACACATGCATCAAACTTCACTAATACTACACTAAAATCAACAAAGATGTACTAATAAAGGGTGCAATTTTACTTTCCTACCTAATTTATCCTAGTATAGTGAAAATTAGGGTCTAATTTCACTCATAACCATCTCAAGCTCCATGGAAGAGAGAGAAAACCTAAAATCAAATTACTCACTAACCAACGAATTAAACTTAAATAAAGAGTTGGAGACGCATTTCCTTACCTTTTAGAGCCTCTCCACCAAATGATTTGAGATCAAAACCTCCCCCCTTAGTAGAGCAATTTTTAGGAGGAGCCCAAGGCCTCCCAACCTATTTTTTGTGTGTAGAAGAGTGTGTCCCGAGGTGGAAGAAGAGGGTGGCTGCTATTTATTCGTGCGTCATCAGTAGGGGCGGCTGGTGATTCAGCCGCCTTCATACGACTCGAATCTGCAGGGCGGTGGTGATTGAGCCGCCTTTACAGATCAGCCCCGACTCAGGGGCGGCTCACGTTATACACCTGGCCGTCCCTTGACTGACATCTCGCTGTGCAGCGGCTGGTGATTATTGCCGCCTCACAGATCAGCCCCATGTAGGGGCGGCTCAGTTACCAACCCCCTTCAGGCGGTGGATCATGGGGCCCGAGGACACCCACTGTAGGGGTGCCCCAACCCCAGCCGCCCCTATAGTAAAAATGTCCCGTTCCTGTTGTAAGAATGAGGAATGACGTCTTCCACTTGTACGCGCACCAGCAGGGCGGTAGCAACGAGCGCACCATCCTGGGGGCGCCGGCGAGGCTTCCCCATCACTTTGGCTGCACGAACGTGTTGGACTGGGACATACATGTTGGTCCTGACACCCGCACAGGGCTGCTTGGGTGGCTGCAGGGCCTGGTCGTCTCCGCCGGGAGAAACACCGAGCGGTGGTATTTATCTGCCAATTTAGTGTTCACCGATCAGAGGTTCGTTATTTTTTCCCCTTCCATACGGTGCTCACTGTTAATTTACTTTAAAGTTCAAATGTAGGTTCAGTTCACTTGGATGTACTAAGTAGTGTATATTTTGCTCTGGCGTATCTGTCTGATATTTGTTACAACTTTGGTTAGGTTCAAGGGTCCACCCTGAGTGTGCAAGGACCTCTCGGACCTCCGACTCTTTGGGGATGGTGGTGATTGGGCTGTTGTGGGTGGGACTGGAGAGTTTGCTTATGCGCAGGGTGTTGCCACCTATAAAAGGATCAGGAAGATAAACCGCATGACCAATGTTATAGAGCTTGATATTCATGTTGTGTGTCTTGTCACCTCTCCAAAGCCGGTGAGATGTAGTACTATTTTTCCATCTTTTGTTCTTTTATTCTTTATGTTCTGATTTAAGCTTAGCTTCTTAACTAGTTCTCCCATGATTCGGGAACATATACAGACATGAGTTTATCATTAAAATTCTAGCACAAAAATATCACTTGAGCTCTAACATCATATACATACAGGAGGGACAAGATGACCAAGATAAAGAGGGACAAGATAACCAAGACCAAGAGGGCCAGGAGGGACAGGATGGGCAAGATGGCCAGGGTGACCAAGACCAAGAGGGCCAGGAGGGACAAGATGGCCAGGATGACCAAGAGGGCCAGGAGGGATAGGACGGGCAGGATGGCCAGGGTGACCAAGACCAAGAGGGACAGGATGACCAAGACCAAGAAGAACAAGAGGGACAGGAAGGACAAGATGACCAAGACCAAGAGGGCCAAGAGGGACAGAATGGCCAAGAGGACCAGGAGGGACAAGAGGGACAAGATGACCAGGAATGTCAGGAGGAAGAAGAGGGAAAGAAGGGGTAACAAGGCTCGAAATAGTGCAAGCAAGTGCTTCTTGTATAAGAATTTTTACTAATTTCATTTTCTATGTAATTGTTGTTATTTACTTTTCTTTTACTTTGTATTCTTTGTTATATATTTCATAGCATTTTTTCTTGTATACATGATCTTGCGGTGTGAAGTATTTATTTCTAAGGTAAGATATAATAAAACTATTTTCATAGTATTGTGATGTGTACTCAGAATTATCGTTATGTTATCATTATTATTAATGATATGTTTCATGATGTATTCTGAGTTGTTTACATAGTATTCTTTAGGTGTTTCATGATGTATTCTAGATTTTCCTCTATAGTATATTTATACATGGTGTATTTTGCAATGTTCATATAGTATTCGTGAGGTATTCCATGCTTCATTTTCGGATGTTCACATGACACCAATAAGGTGTCCTATCGTGTATTTTAGGTTATACATGTAGTATCTCTGAATGTTTAGGCCTTGTTTGGATGCATGTGTATTCACTTCAATTCACATGTGTTGGAGTGGAATGGAATGGAATCTAGTTTAATTCCACTCCAATCAACTTCAACATATGTGGATTGAGATGAATACATGCGCATCCAAACAAGGCCTTAAGAGTATATTTCAACCGTTCCCATAGTATCCATGATATATTCTCCTTTTCTAGGCTACCAGACACAAATATTATGGAATGTCAATGTCAATAACCTGAACCTAGAATTTATTAGGATATTGGTGTTCTTGCTTCTGTTTTGAAGACCAATTTTGATTTTACCCTTAACTTTGTAATTTTACCCTTATTTTTTTTAATCTGAAGCCACCATTTGGCCCTATTCTAGGCCGAATATTTAAATACTATACTAGCCCTAACCTTATGATAGTTGGTTAAGCACGTGCAACTCGTTAACCTTTGCCTGTATTTAAAATATTTGCAAAATTTCCTGTTCTTTTAGCGCTTCCCAAATATTCTATGTCAAAATAGAGGGTAAAATTAGAGAGTGCTAGAAAATTAGGGACATATTAAACAGGAAAACTAGTCTTTTTAGTTGAGCTAACACTATTTGCTCCTCTTAACAAAACGAGAGTAAACTATGCCTTATATGAGGGCAAAATCACTTCGAGGCTTTAAAACCATTTTAGAAACATAAGAGCCTCAATTTTATTCTTCTAAATTTAGAATATTATTGTGTGGACTTAAAATATTTTCCTTGTGAAAGCGGAACATTTTATTCTTAACCTGGAACATTGTCCTTGCTTAACAAAAGAAAAATCATGAGAAAATAATTTCAGCAAAATTTTATCTAAATAAATATACCTATATAGGGTCTTGTTTTGAAGCATTTATTGTCAATACTAGAAAAAAGAAATGCTCTTATGGCCAGCGTGCAAAAGCCTCACACATGTGAACGAACGTGTGCTTACGTGCATGATGCCATGTGCTTGCAAGTGTGAGCGTGTAGCACAGACAAACCAGGGCAACAAGTGGCCTGAAGGCTGAAGCCACCGCGTGAAACAGAGTGAGGCTAAACATTTTTTAAAATATGTGCTGGCCACGTGAGTAACAAGCGACCTGAAGCCGTTTCTTTGGCTACGCGCAATCGCTAGCTGCTGCCTTTTTTTTTTGAAGCAAAAATGACCAGGAGGGGAACACCGACACCTTGCCCTTTGTGAGTGGCATTGGCCACAAAGCCTACGAGGCTTTGCTAAAACAATAAGTAGTTCGCTACACCTTAATCTTTTGCCCTGTTCGCTTCCTGGGGATTGGTCGCCCGGAAGAATTCCGGGCTGGATTCATTACTTAATTTATACTGAACTTTTCATATCCGGAATAGTTCCTCGCGTCATACCGGCTAAACGAACGGAGCCTTAGTTGGAATCTGATCAGATCGGATTAGATCAACCATTATAGCCTCCTTTATTTTAAGAGGGGGACGTAGAATGCCTATAGCATCATTTGGTTCTTATTGTTTCACGTAAAAATGTAAGATAGGACAATTTTCTTTGTGATCGATTTCACGAAAAAACTATACCCTAGGAAAAGACATCCTCTCAAATTAATCTCACTGTTGTTTCCTGTAGTTCATGGCCATGCTAACGCGGGGCTATTGGCCGGGCTTCTGATCCCTGGGCGGATCTGTCCTGTCCTCCCAAACTAAGCCTCGTCGGCGCACCCTGCATACCAACGTGGCAACTTGAATTTGTCACACCAATGTACGCGTAGGGCTCTATGCTTCTCCGTGTACCTCGCGCGCTATTATCCTGAGAGACGTGAGGTAATTAATCGTATTTATATATACTTATATATAATTGATTGATCAGAGAGCGCATGCTCGGCAAGCGGGAACGTGCGGGTGTTTCGAGGCTGATCCGATGGGCAGGGCAGGCGGCACCGCACGCCACGTTCCCTCCATGTGGTCTACGTGGCTCTCCACGCGCATCTGACCCCGATTTGGTCAAACGTCAACAGGAACAGGCCGTCTCAGCTGAACGTAAGCGCATGCATGTCGGCGGGCGGGATTGTAGGTACTCCTACTCCCTCGGTCCCAAATAATAAGTGATGGTTTTTGATTTATCTTAAGTCAAGCCATTTCAAATTTGACCAAATTTATTAAAAAAACATTAATTTGGAATGGAGGGAATAGCTAGGAGACAGCATGAACAATCCTAAAGATCACACATGGATGTTAATTAATGACCACTCGGCCATGATGCTCGTGATTGTGCTACGCATTACACTTAATCTACTGAGTGATGATGTAGGCCAGCAGCCATGGCGGATGGTGATAACCCTTCCTATTACCGAACTGCTCAGCTCAGCTCACAGGTGCAGCAGCAGGAGCATGTCTTCCACCTCTACGCATTCCAGCAGTTTGGAGGTAACGAGCGTACCACACTACGCCACTAACTATTTGTAGAGGCGGTTTTTAGGGTATGTAGGGGCTGTTTGGCCAACCATCCTTAAGCAATCGTGGCTACAAATGCAGTTCGGGTCGTCATTTTTTCCCCCTTGCATTTTGCTGCATTGAAATTTTAGTGACGCATTTGGTGCTATGTGCTCACTATCAATTAATTTACTTAAGTTTCACTCCTCTATGTACGGAGTATATGTATATTTTCATCTAACAAATTTGCCTGTTATTTGTTACTGTACCACTTTGTCTTATTAGGTTTAAGGGGTCAGCTCTCAATGTGCAAGGAACCAGTGGACCCATGACTCTTTGCGGCGGTGGTTATTCGTCAGTTGTGGGTGGGACAGGAGCGTTTGCTTATTCACAAGGTGTTATCAATAGAACGGTTTGGAGCATGAACCGCAGAGTCAATATCGTAGAGCTTGAAATTCGTGTTGTGTGTCTGATCACCTCTGCAGAGCCGGTGAGTTATTTGCCCCTGGTGTTCTATTACTTTTCTTTCACGATTCGGACACATACAAACATGAGTTTGTCAATAAAATTTTAGTGCAGTATCTTCTGAGCTCTAACATCATACATATAGGAGGGAGAGGAGGACCTGAACAACCAAGACGACCAGAACAACCAGGACGATCCGAACAACCAAGACGACCCAAACAACCAAGACGACCTAAACAACTAGGACAGCCCAACAACCAAGACGACCCAAACAATCAAGATGACCCAAACAACCAAGACGACCCGAACAACCAGGATGACCCGAACAACCAGGACGACCGAAACAACCAAGATGACCCAAACAACCAAGACGACGCCAACAACCAGGACGACTCGAACAGCCGGGACGACCTGAACAACCAAGACGACCCGAACAACCAGGACGAATAGAGCAACCAGGACGAATAGAGCAACCCGGACGATCAGAATTAGTGCAAGCAAGTGCTTGTTGTGTAACAATAAATGGGATCTTTACTCTATATCTTTCGCTTTTGAATGTTTAACACGTGTTTTCCTCATCAACCCGTCTTGCTGCACCATGTGGCCTATAAATAATAAAGTTACAAGTATTTGTGTCAAACACTTCTCTATTTATATACTGGAAGCTAAAAAAATTCGCCCCTCATTGCTCCGTACTAAATCAACACTAGAATCACGCCAGACTCAATTCTTGCATGTTCTCCATCTTGCTTCCCATCAAAATTAATTAGAATCACTACACCAGATAATTAGGGTCCTAGAATTAAAAAATTAGGGAGTAGAGCTCTACCAAACAAGCACTTACTCAAGTAACTCAAGTCAAAGGACTCATTTTTGCTTTCTATAAAAACAACATTGGCAACATTAGGCCCAACCCCCCTAAGCATCAGCACAAGAAATTTGTACGAACGTAAAGGGCCAGGAGCCCAGGAGAGCCCAGCAAGGCTCACATGGGCTCGGCCCATGTAGATCGTACTGTGGCGCGGCCCCGCTTGTCCGTTCGTACTCTCTGGGTAGTAGGTTGGCGAATCCTCCAGAACTTGGAGCTTTCCGCTTCCTGCCACCGAGCCGAAGCAGAAACCTTCCCCGATCTTCCCTTCCCTCCCACGCCATTGCCCTGGCTCCAAGCAAAATCCCGCCATCTCGTTCCCACCACACCGCACCCTGTCGCCATTGCCCTGGCTCCAAGCAAAATCCCGCTTGCCTCGCCCCAATTCCCCAAACGCTCCTCCTTTCACCTGGCTGCCACTCTTCCCCAGTCCCCACCACACAAGGAAGGCGGAGGATTCTTTTATCTAATCTTGCAGCGCGGGCGTTTCCGTCCCCCCTTCTGCGCCTTCTGCGGCGTTTGGAGTCTCTCTTCCCCGGGTTCGTCCAATTCGCAGGTATTGCTCATTTTGGGCTCTCCCTGTTATGATAGCGGTGGTTTTGCGCACTGTTCGTTAGTAGCAATTCTACTCTCGTTCATTAGCTTGTCGCGTTTGTGACGACTGACGAAGTGATGGATTCGATGCCGCTGAATCGCAATTCAGCCTGTGCGCGTTGCCCTGTAAATGGTTTACCAGAGAATGTGGTATTATCTGAATGCTGACACCTCTTTCGGCAATCTGTAGCTTCCCTTGCTCCCCATGTTTTCTCAAGATCGCATCAGTTAACTACCCTAGGCTGAGGGCAAGTAAAGAATAAAACTATTTAGGTGTTGTGTTGTTTGGTAGGCAACCGCCATATAAGAAGGTACTCCTAACTAGTAACAATTCTCTAGCAAGTCATGTAGTCCACAACCTTGTTGTTGCCATCGTCTTGGTAACACCAATATCCTGCGGTCTTACGGATAATTTCACAATTCAAGACGCTTATATATTGCTGTTGCCGACGGTCCGCGTGTGTTTTACTGCTTGAACTGTTTGTGGTGAGATGGACTAGGTATTTGATTTTGGAGAATGTTCTCTATTTCAAGGCTATTGAGTCATGCCATTTCTCCATTACTATGCAGCTGATACTAATTTTACTCAATGCGGCTCTACTCACCTGCACTCTGTTTGCGGCGATCAAGCACACGTTCTCATCCTAGCCAGTTCCGAGGAGGATTCACGCAGAGTATGGCCTCATGGAAGTGCCCACACTCGCAGTCAAGCCTGTACGATCCGAAGTCGGGTTTAGTTGATTTTTCTCTTAGCAAGAATGTAAAGTCTTCTCGGCCACAAAGTATAAAGTACTTTGTCAGCTTAATGGGCCAGCAGTTCCGTTGTGGACTGTCAACCAGAGAGGGTAGCCTAAGCGTAAAGCTTGACATTCCTTTGCACGAAAAATCAAGGATAGGCTGGAACTGGAAAAACATGCATCACAAGATAGGAGGTGCAGCCGGTGGATTCTGCTTTGGTTTTTCGGTTACTGGACTAGCAAGCGCTGAGGTTCCTGTCATTAGAATCAAAGACAATGCTGAAACTTCATCGTCATCTACCAGTTCAACTCATGGGAAGAAAGTCTACACAGATTATTCTGTCACTGGTGAGAAGTGCTCACTTCGTTTGGTTTTAAAACTTCATGAATCATGTTTCACTTTTTATAATTCGTAGTTACAACAGAAAAATGGGCGTTGATCTCATTACTTGTGACTGATTTACATGGATCCCCAGGTATTCCTGGAGATGGAAGATGTTTATTCCGCTCTGTGGTACATGGTGCATGCATTAGATCAGGGAGACCCATACCTAATGAAGATCTTCAGAGAAAACTAGCTGATGAATTGAGAACAATGGTAGGGCTGGGATGCTTGTTGCCAATACTGACACTTTTAGTCACCTACCATTCTTAAATTCTTGGATGCCTAAAGTAAAAAAGAGAGAAGTGCCAATATGATTATTGGTTGTTACTTCCATTCCCTATGCTCATGTATAATTTTCCTGTTGAATAGGTTGCTGATGAATTTGTCAGGAGGCGGGAAGAGACTGAATGGTTAGTTGATACACTTTCTTTGTTCTTCTGGTCTAGAATGAAATTGACCCATAAGTGTTTGCTGCTTGTGAATCGTTGTATTCGTTGTGTCACCAATTTGCAGGTTTGTTGAGGGGGATTTTGATACATATGTATCCCATATCAGGGAGCCACATGTGTGGGGAGGCGAGCCAGAGTTGTTCATGGCGTCCCATGTTCTTCAGTAAGTAACTGTACATGTTTTTTCATTTACATGCATTTCAAATTTGGCTGCCAGCAATCACTAGCATTTAAGCTTACCACTTCTTAGCTAAAATTTATATCAGTGCAGTGTATTCATAAGCTGAATAGTGTCAGAGGCAGAACGAAGATTTGGAGCCTGCGTTGTACTTGATTTTACAGAGAAAAGTACTACTGGCCCCCCATTTTTCTCTGATATTGCCATCATATGCAATGACCTATGCATTTATTTTCACTATCCTCATGTAAAATGTTTTCAAACACCCAGTACCAATTGAAATTTTGTTTAAAATAGATTTAAGTAGACTTGTGCCAGTTGACCATAATAAATAGTAATTTGTTGAGTTCATTAACAAAAAAGGGTTGTTGCCTTGCTTTTATGAGTCAAGTTATGTGTGATCTATCTCTTGTTACAGATTAGAATAGTAAATAATTAGAACTGTAAGAGCATCATAACTTTGTTCACAGGATGCCAATAACGGTTTACATGCGCGATGAGGATGCCGGTGGTCTGATAGCAATTGCAGAATATGGCCAGCAGTATGGTAAAGAAGACCCAATCCAAGTCTTGTATCATGGTTTTGGCCATTACGACGCTCTACAGATCCCAGCAAAGGTTGGTTCGAAGAGGAAGCTGTAGACATGGTGCGAGCTATGAGGTACTGACCCTGTTTCAGTGTTTATGCAACCTTATTAAATATTCATGCTATATGCATGTGAATGTGGAAGATAGCCTTGATGAAAACATGAAATGGCATTAACTCACCATATGCATAAATGTTACTACATGATTCAGTACTTCCCCAGTAACCGATGGATTAGGAACATGGCATCACTTGTTGTGCTTTTTTTTTTTTAACTGATATCATCTATCCCCCTTTATCAATAGATACATAATTTCGTTGTGCATCCATCTAACCTCCTACCTTTGGGAAAATTCTGAAACAGTAAGTTGCATGCAAGCATGAAATCTGTACTGTACTATGTTAATGCAAGCTTTGAATGCTGAATTGGTACCATAGAGGTCCCTGTTACATATAGTACTATCTACCATGCCCTGAAAATTGCACTTGTAGTTCTGTAACTGGTACCCTAGATGTTAGAAGGGGCCCCATTTATCATACTCTGATTGCCTTTTGAGTTTTGACTGCAAGTATATGCATTTAAAAATAAACTACACAACTCACCAGTTGGTCCAGCCGTTCAGTACATGTTTTGAATGTGCATGTGAAGAGCACCTCGACAGTTGAGTCTGACACTCTGGCTTGAGGAATTGAATTTGCAACAGAATCCGGCGTGATTCTCCAACTGAATCATAGCCTCGTCCTCACAGCAAACATTGCATCACCTCACCCCCCCAAAAAAAAAAAAAACACTGAGGTCCTGGGATTATGGGACTATGGAAGCATCAGCGTACATTGATAGAACTGAAAAGCTGTTGCTTCCATGGTCAGATATTTTCTCATGCATAGATATCTTCTCCTAGAACTAGATTGCACATAAAACTTAGCTGTCAAACTTTCGGTTGCAGGCAATGCTGCACAAGGGTTTGGTTTGAAATTTGGTGGAGTGACCTCATCGTCAGGCGGAGACGACTCGGTTTGAGATCATGAGATGATAAAGAGATGCTATTACATGATGTAGCATATGCTCGATTTATAACATGAGCGAAGGTGCTGAAAGAACAGTGGACTGTTGCGCGATCTCGACGTGATGGTGTGGAACATCCGAGATCCGGCAATGGAAAGGTCCTAGTAGTAGAGAGGAAGAGAGATGAACGAGTCCTTAGCACGGTAGTCATCATCTGTAAGACTGTAACCTGAGATTATCATCTGCTGGAGTGGTAATTCCAACCATGTTGGCTGCACACGTCCACTCGAAATATACTCTTGTCTCGTCGATCGGCGCGGTGCGCCCCACGGCACGACGAGGACTTGAATCTTCTTTGTTTGTTTGGGTTTTGTTGCTGCATTGGCATTTCACGCACGATGCGGTGCGTGCGTCATACGGCCAAAAGGCGGGCCGCCGTGGCGCCGTGGCCGAGCTGTCGTGTTGTGTTGACAAACTTGCAGCGCAGCAAAGCCAAAGCACACCGTGGCTCTTTCTGTTTGTCCTGAAAAGCAAGCAGCCTGCTCCCTCTCCCTCCGTGGCTCGCCGTAGCCGTCCCAGTATATATAGAAAGAGTGCAATTGCCTCCTTTCAAATAAGTCAATATCGATTATAAATTTCACTAAATTTATAGAAGCACATATTTATGTTCCTAAATAAATTTACAATGGAAATATATATTTAATGTGATTAACCTATAATATGCTTGTTTGGTTGAGGAGTGACTGAGGGAAGGAGGGAGGGAGTAGTAGCCCTGTACGTAGGCAGCTGCCTAGCAAACCAGCTGTCACTCCCGGGTCCCGGCGGTCCCCGCCCTCCGCCGTACGCACTGTGCTAGTGCACGCCGAGGCCCTATAGTGTGGACCAAACGGACCCGGCCATCTCTTTTTCACCCCAACAACTCAAGAGAGTGTACATCCTGATTCTGATCGTTGGTTTCCCCTGCCAAGTTTCACCTTTCACGGTGCGGATGCGGACTCAGACGGACGGGGACGGGGACGGGGACGGCCAGGGCGAAAACGTGAGTGTCCGGCAGTCCGGGCCTGGACAGTGGCTTGTGCTTGTGCTGTCCAGGGCCGCGGCGCGACACAGGAGTCGCGGTCGCTACGGATTTGGGATTTCAAACAGCGTCACGACATCGGGCCTCTTGGTATTCTGATAAAATACTCCCAAATTCGAGTCAAAACTGCTGAGGCACCCCAAAGCGCCATGTGCCACTGCGAGCACAGCACTGGGGGTTTTCGAACGGGGACGCCGAACCAGATCCACCGCCGGCCCCACCGCGCAGCGTCACCCGCACAGCCCTACTCCACTCCACCTGCTCGGCTGCTGTGTTAGAGTGGGAAGATCAGATTAGGGGCAAAGGCCACACTGGGCAACAGCCAGGGGCGCCATTATATATAAGCCAATGGGCTGAATTACAGGAGGTGATAGACACCAATAATAGCTTATTATACAGGCCTACCATGCATGTGTGACAATATTCCAACAGCCCCCTGCAGTATCAACCGGGAGAGGATCGGACGTTGAGGCTGAATCGGAAGGACTGGAAGACAGCAGTAGAGAGTCCTTTTGTGAAGATATCCGCATATTGAAGTGTTGTTGGAACATGGAGAACATGAACTTCCCCGAGAGCAACACGATCACGCACAAAGTGCAAATCAATTTCCACGTGCTTGGTGCGCTGATGTTGAACCGGGTTGGTGGAGAGGTATACAACACTAATGTTGTCGCGAAGAAACCACCGTAGCCTTAGACAACAGGCGATCAAGTTCAAGAAGAAGTTGGGCGAGCCAACATGCTTCGCCACGCAAGATTAGCAATACTGCGATATTCAACTTTTTCAAAGATGACCCCACTCCACTCCACTCCACTGTTTGGGTCTTTGGAACCAGAAACCACCAAAGGCGAAGGCAAAGAAGACTGCGCAGCAGACATACCGCCCATTTCGCCATTATTATCAGCTTCCTACTACAGTAGAAACTTGGGGATTATATTAGAGTAATCATGTGGATCAACGATAACCCTTGAGATTTCTCCCAAATTTTTTCAATTTAGCCTTTTTTTAAAGAAAATTTACGTTTGGCCCCCTGAGTAACGTAAACTGATCTTTGGACCCTGGGGTCAGCGCCAGAACACATGGCTCCGAGGTAACACGTCTCGGCGCCACTACCTATGGCGCCGAGGTGCCTGGCCGCACATAGCATGGCAACCGAGGTGGCGCTGACGTGGCAGGTACCTCGGAGCCACAGATCTTGGAGCCGAGCTCGGAGCCGTGGAGCTTGGCGCCGACCTCGGAGCCATGGATCTTTGCGCCGAGCATGGATTCAAAAACCATGGTCAAGTTTTTCTTGCCGAGGCTGCTTTCATTTGTTCCTCCTCCCTCTCGGGTTTTTGCTCTCCCCAACCCGCCCAATCTCTTGAATCGACGAATTTGACCTTGAAAACTTGGATTTGATCCATTGATCTTCACGAGCAAGGTATTCTCTCTCCCCTCATTATTTTTACGCATTGATTTGGTATATATTACGTCTATTTTACAACCCTAGATACGTTTTACTTAGTGTTTGAAGTGATTTTTTATTTTTTGTATTATGTAACGGTAGGATGCCAAGGCGTGGAAAAGCTAGTAAGCCAAGGTAATCTCTTATCATCGTGTTATATTATGGTTTTATATATGTGCAACAAATGAAAACCCTACGTTTAGGGTTTAATGTTTATTGCTTTTGTAGGATATCTGGTTGGCCTAGAGGGGGTGAATAGGCCTGTCAAAATAAACACTCAAACTTTTATCAAATTCACCCGGCAGCACTGCCGCTATGGAGGCCGGCACTACCGGGCCAGAACAGCGGCACTGCCGCACCTGCAGATAACTTCGAATCACAGTTCAAAATCCGTGAACGAAAACTTAGATCGGAGAAATTTCCTAGCTTATTGCAGGTATGACAATCACAGATCAAGAGCTAGAAGTGGTAGGAACATCACACACAAGTAGATCGACTAGAAACCCTAGAAATCACCTCAACAACAATATGTCATGCAAGTAATGTAAATCAAGCACAAGTGACACAATAATTTATCCCATGGTTTGGCTCGCCTCTCAAGGCTTGTCTACCTCCACGTTGTTGAGGTTAGCCACTAAGGCTTAGGACTTTCCAACCCTTCCTCGTTCTCAAATCAAGAGACTTAACTATTGAGGTGAGGGGTGAGTTTACTAACTTCAAGAGATGGTTACAAACCTCCTGAGGCTACCACACAAGTTGGCAAGCTCCACGGACGATGCTCTAGCCGGCTAGGAGCCAAGCTCCAAGAGTAACAAACACAACGGTCGGCCAAAATGTGAACCAAGTGCTCTTTAGAGTTTGGGAATCAATGGAGCTGCTCTCTAATCGAGTTTTGAACCCTTTTCCCTCAAGGATTGATGGGGAAATCAATGAATTTGCTTAGGGCTTGAGGTCAACAATGGAGGGAGGGAGACAGAGCTCCTGCTCTGTTTTGGGCATGCTAAAGTGTGAAAGAAGAGGTAGAGAGCCGTTAGGGAGGAAAGGGAAAGATATATATACCCCTAGCCTCCAACGATCACCGCACCCAAGGGGTCGGACGAGGCAGATCCCGCACCCAAGGGGTCGGGCGAGACGGAGCCTGTAGCCTCGAGGTCGGGCGAGACGGAGCCCGCGACCTTTGGGTCGGGCGAGACCTTTTAATACATCTCGAGCCATCCGGGGAAGTCAGCGTGGGCGCTAACTTCCTTGTGTCGTGACTCAAGTGCGACAGTGCCTCTCTTCAAGTGCGGCAGTGCCGCACCACGCAAGACAGCAAGGGTAATAGTGAAGTGTAGACTGTCTTGGCTGTGAATCTGAGGATGCATGTGGTTGTTTGAGCATTTGATAGCACATATTAGCTTAAGCATTGTGTCCCCCTTTATAGTACGGCTTTTCCTATACTCAAATTCAAAATATAAAAGAATTTAAACGTCCTTTGAGTTTGAAGCCATCTACATTTGTAATTGGGGGCTCCTCTGTTTCGTGTATATCCTCGAATATAAATTCTCTGCTTGTCATCTCTTTAAATCTCATTAGTTCTCTAATTACGTGGTCATTATCACCAAAACCCATAATTAGGGCTTGATTGCATTTTCAATCTCTCCCTTTTTTGTGATTGATGACAACTCAATTAGAGCTTACAAAAGATATAAAATAAATACTGAGATTTTTGAGCCATGGGTGTAGAGCCTCCCCCTAAGTATGTGAATAGAGAATTGAATTCTCAAATTGACATAAGAAGCCAAGATTCATATTTTTATGAAAGTGATGGGGCTCTCCCTACATCCATGCTCCTGTGGGGTGCTGCATACTGTGTCAGGTATGCAAAACATGATGCAAATAACAGTTTATGCACAACATGGTTTGCTATTACAACTGGGTGCGGCACTACCGCACTTGCTGTAGCAACACAGATCATAACAAACACCACACAACATGTGATGCACATAAAGATATACATTCTAGCACAATTGTATCACGAGCGACAGCATAGATTAATATATGTCTACATCCCACACATATAAAGTACTTAAGTAGCATTATTACATAAATAGAGTTTCTAATAGACTCTCAAACTCTCACCTAACAAAGACTACTCTAAACGGATACGAACATGACTCTAGCTACAACAATCTCTATGGCATCGAAAAAGTTGTTGACCCCTCTAATTTTCTCCCCCTTTGGCATAAAGCAGCAAAAAGAGAAGAAAAAGAAGAAAGACCAACACTCACTCCTCATCCTTTTGGATCGTGTCCCAATCAACATCATTGCCACCAGTAGCTCCACTAGCACCTACGACGTCCTCCTCTCCACCATCATCATCATCGTCAGCGTCGTCGGTGGAAGAAGAAGACACCATTGCCCTCCCTTGGCGATGAGTGGTCAAAATGTGGCACTCATGCCTAGTGCTCCTCCTCATGGACTACAAGTTGGATCTCAAACTATTGTGTGGATCAAGATCTGGCTGCTCCAACTCCTCCTCCTCCTAATCCTCTAAATCTATGTTAGAAAGACTATGGAGGTCATCAAACCTTAGTGGTGACTAAACTAGAGAAAGAGGTGATAGCCTTGCACGCTCTCTAGCCTCTCGGTTGGCTTCACAGTTCTCCAACCGGTCTAGATATGTGGTCCTCGCTGCATAAGTGCATGTGGTGAAGATGACCTTGATCCACTTCCCAAACTTCTCCATCTTCTCTTCCTTGCGACGCCTAGATCAGGACAACTTAGGCATGTCCTCAACTAATGGAGAGCATCTCACTGCCCTACTAGCACCTGCCCCTCGGGTCTTCTCAATTTTGTAGACGATGTGAAGACCATCTTTCTTAAATCTGCAACCAGTGACCCTCTCAATCATAAACATGAGATAGGGGGCATAGTGTATCCCCTTTCTCCCATCCTCCATGGTGTTCCCCAGCTCACGCTAGATGAAGCAAGAGACATTAAACATGTCATCTCCAAGAGCAAATCTAGCTAGCACATTCCTCACATATCTACTAAGATCAGAAGCTGCTCCATCCTTGGGATTGATAGTGTGCCTGATTAAATTGTTCAGGATGTAATAATAGCTCTTCAAGCCACTGACCTTCCCATCCGCACTTCACCTGTCAATCCACATATATGCAATGTCACGGATCTCAGCTCTAGCCTCATCATGAATGTAAGTGAAGCCCCGCTCCTCCTCTCCAAAACCAAGGATTCGGTTGAAAGTCACAAAATTAACTCTATAATGTCGTCCCTCAGTCATCCAGTGAATCTCATCAGTGTAGATACTATAGAAGAAAGTGGCATGGAACTAGGCTAGCACTTCCTCATTCCAATTATATCTGAAGCTCATAATATCAGTGAGGCCAAACAACTCACAAGCTTTGATCACCTTATTGAATTCTGGCTCATTCTTTGCCTTCATCTTCTCCCAATCAATATACTGCATCTTGACAACTTTGGATTTCTTGGAGTTGAAGTTCACAGATGCATAGAAGTTGGAATGAAACTCATTCCAAAACCTGTAGTATATCTCTAAACCTTTGGCTGCTCATAGGGATTATTCTCACGTGCTTCCTCCACCATCTTCAGCTTTCCCGCATAGTTGAGCATGAGATGAGCATGTGTGTCAATAGGACACCTCATAACCACATCCTTACAATACTCTCTGATGTAGCTCCTGTCAAACTCCTCAAGATGAGGTGGAGTATCTGGGCAAGCATCTAGAGGAATAGTGCGGCCAGCCCTCTCTAAGTTCTCCTCCTGGATCATCTAATCTCTCCTCCCTCAGTCTCTGGCAACATCTCTGCCTGCTGCTGCCCCTATGGTCATGCCATGACCACGACGAGGCATTTGTTTGTCCCGAGGCTCTATCATCTTTCTCTTCCCCCTCTGGTCATCGTCACCTCTAGAGGACATCTTGATTTACGCGGATTGAGGAGGAAAGAGATGAATAGGCTCAGTCCACGAGCTAGGGTTGTTGCTGATGACGACATAGAAGAACAGCAGCAGGACATGGCAATGCTGGAGGTGGTAGCGCGACTGGACAAAGCGGCGATGGTGCGACTATGTGCGTGAGAGGGAGAGAAAGGGGAGAGAGAGAGGCGGCGGCTGCAGATGAGAATGAGGTGAGAGTTACCCTGGGGCCAGGTGAAATAAGAGTAAATGGGCCCCCATGGTAATTGCTGTCATGGGCTAAATTTCAATTGAAATTCAAAGTGCGGCACTGCCGCAGTCCACACGCGGCACTGCCGCAAGGCAGGCGTGGCACTATCGCACTCCCTAGAACATTAAGATTTAGCTACTAACTTAATAGCTATATATATATAGGATATGGACACATATCTCAAGCACACTATGATCAACAGCAATTAATCAATACAAACAATGATCATAATGCACTTATTTCTTATGATAAATCATTTTGAAGCACAATATTTAAACCTTTCCAATTCATTTCTCCTATCCATGCTAGTTCATCAATCAAGATGTGCTATGGTTCAAACCATATTACGAGAATCTAGAATATTTAGCTCACTACGTAAAGTACAAAACCTTGACTCATCAAGAGGCTTAGTGAAGATATCAGCTAGTTGTTTTTTGGTGCTCACATGGCGAATTTTGATATCTCCTTTGGCTTCATAGTCTCTCAAGAAATGATGTTGGATGTCTATGTACTTAGTTCTTGAGTGGCTTACGGGATTGTTGGCTAACTTTATGGCACTTTCGTTGTCACACAAGAGTGGGATTTTTGTGAAGTGACATCAGAAATCTTGAAGGGTTTGCCTCATCCAAAGTAGTTGAGCACAACATACACCGACTGCAACATACTTGGCCTCGGCGATGGAAAGGGCTACACAATTTTGCTTTTTAGAACTCCAAGACACTAGGGACCGTCCAAGGATTTGACATGTCCCCGAAGTGCTTTTTCGATCTACTTTGCAACCGGCGTAATCGGAATCCGAATACCCAAGTAGATCAATGTGGCAGAACCTCCTAAGAAATCGGGCCCACGTGCACCTATCGATGTCTCAACAGACCTCTGATAGCGTACACGAGTTCCCAACAACTTAACAAATCTGTCGGGTGTCCTCGGGAAACTCGAATCATCCACAATCTTTTCCAAACAGGATCCTAATCACAGTCATTGCAGATTACAACAGTTTTCAATATACATACCAGAGATTATAAAGCGGAAGACTTAAGTTTTGATATTACAAACCAGTTGTTTCAAACTTACAAAACCATAATTGTCATACAACCATAGTAGCGGGATAATATTACATTAACATTATTTATTTCACATAAACTAGTGCCTTGTCCAAAGGCCATTCATCATTCCTCATCGTCATCGACTTCAAACACTGACATGCAGCAGGGACCAAAACAAGCCTGCGCATGCGACTCACCTGCAACAAGGGTTAACAAACCCTGAGTACAAAAGTACTCAATAAGACTAACCCGACCAAAAAGGGCGAAGGTCTTAGGGATGCAGGTGTTGGGTCAAGGTAAGGATGTAGAAAGATTCAAAAGTTCTTTGCCAAAAGCTTACTATTCTTGATCCTAGTTTCAAGTTTTACCCCTAAGTACTTTAGTTCAATATCTCCAACTAAGTGTTCATATCCCATGTTCCAATCCTTCTCATTCCATTCTTTTTCTCATGTTTTAGTAATTCACCAGTCCTGCATTGCTTCTGTAATGAATCAAGTCTCCATATCCACGGAGCACCGGCAATTCGAATTGATTCAAGTCCCAGCTGCGGATTCCTTATTACACGACATATGTAGAACTTAATCTTGCATATATCAACCTCGCTACCGGATCCTCCTGTACTAAGCCGTCTCCACGCCACCCAAGAGCACAGCACGCCTCAAATCCGGCCACATTCAAGCCATGAGGGTACACGCTACTCCCGCCATCTCACCACTCCTAGTGCGTGGGCATTCGTCTTAGTATCGGATTAGCCGAAGTAGGCTTATCAAGTATGTGACCAGTACTACAAAGTGTCTCATTCAGAAGATCCACAATGAGTGGCCTTTAAGCGACATAGTCGGCAACATTACCCAACATTCAAGATAAGCCACCCAACTAGTCTCTAGTTCATTCTATCTTTTTTCTTTCTTTCTTTGGCCAGTATGCCATCTTTGATTGTATCGAAACTTTTACTTTGAAAACCTACCATAAAGCATACTAAGCAATTCTACGCCTTTGTAAATAAAATCATCTTCAAGGATGGTAAACAATCAACAAGGTAGGCAATGCATCAAGTAGGTAACATTTGAATAAATCAACTTAATGCAATAAGTAACATAGGTGATAAACTTTTCAAAGTAAACAAGGTAATGGTTTAATGCATAAACCGGGGCTTGCCTTCGTTGATGATCTCTGGTTCTGGATCAGTACCACAATTATCGAATCCCGCGACAACCGGGGATTCTTCCAGGACTTGCTCAACTAGAATCGTTTCACTCTCGGGTTCTACACGAAATGATAACATATGCTTTAACATGATGATAATGTAAACATGATGCTTTCATGGTACATGAAATGTAAAAACACTTCGATCACGGTACAGTTGCAAGCCAACAAAACCAACTGGCAATTCTACCGTCAAGAACCACACATGTAATTTGACCAAATGGATCTTGAAACCCTACTAGTCACAAAACATGACCAAAACAAGATCCAACACTAATCAAACACTTAGGGTTTGCCTTTATTTATTTTTGAATAAATTTGGAATTAAGTCCAAAAATAAACTTGTTCCAAATGACCTAAAAAATTTATGTAAGCTTCCTTATGTCAAATTAGTGTACCAAAACAAATTTCATAACTTTTTGGAATTATACAGTGGCCTACAAAAATCATGGAAATTACATTTATTAATTAATGGACTGAATATTTGAACATTAAAAATTTATTCAAATTTCATGTTTCAAATTTTTAAACCATACTAGAGCATGTACAGAAGATACACAAAAATTTTTAGAATTTTTGGAGCTATGATTATTTTCCTACAAATTTCCAAAGATTCAGTACTATTCAAAATCAGAAAATAACAAAAGCCACTTTTCTCTCTCTTGCTCTCACTGACAGTCGGCCCCCACCTGTCATCCCCAACCTCGGGCATTGACTGTGGCTACGACGGCGCTGACCGGCGCAAACTCGCCGACGATGAGCCCAACAGCGACGGCCAAAGCACTAACATGTTCACAAGAGCTAGGCGCATCGATTAGTGGCACTTTGGAGGTCGATTACGACATGGAACAAGGCTAACACCGGCCATGGCGGGCGCGGTGGCACGACAACGTTACCCCGGCGAAACAAGACCAGTAACGGTGAAACAGAGAGTTCAGGAAGCATCAGTGGCTCACCCCGATCGTGTTGAAGCAACAGGCGAGACCGAAGAAGCTACGGGGACACGTTTCGACGGTGACTAGGATCACGGTAGAGGGGACCTCATCGACGACAGCGTTCCAGCGACTGCAGTGGGCAAAACGAGCAGGCAAGAGTGGAATGAGCACTACAGCATCGCGACAAAACCAGAGAGCCAACAATCAAGGGCAACGGCTCACCGGATGAGGCTGGCCACGGTGAATCGACGTTTCCGTTGAGGTCGCCGGCCGCGAGGAAGATGAACGTGGACAGCGAGCTCTCGGCGAAATTAGACGGTAGCAACGGCTCGATCAGATGCGCAAGGAGCAGGCGAAACTAGAACACGGCTTTTTCGGGGCTAACTTGCGCTGAGGGGATGAGAGAAGCTCGCCGGAGTTGAGACGGCGGCGTCGGGAAAACAGAGTGAAGGAAGAAAAATGAATGGCGTTATCAGGGTCTTATAGCTCGGCCAGGAGCGCGCGTACTCGACACGCAGAGTGCTCCCCGTGCCAGCGTGAAGCCAAGGGCGGTCGCAGACGCGCCTGGAAGACCGAAGAAAGGACGCCGGCGGTGAGGCGGTGGTGCCCTGTAGTTATCTGAATTTTTGAAATAATTACAGATTTGCCACTGAGTTCATTTTACAAATTACTCTCAATTTTTCTAAAGAAGTTGAAAATCTTCAAAAATGAAAGTTGCTCAACTTTTCAAACTCTACAACTTTGCTTCAATGAACATTTTCAAATTCTGCCTCCATTTTGAAATTTGAATTTGGGGTGCATTTGAGTATTTGAATCATTTCAAAATTACTCCAAATTTTATATGTAAACTTGAAAAACTTTGAATACCAAAGTTGACCCTTATAAAATAATCTTCAACTTTGCTTTTTGCCTCAACCCCAAATTCCACATGGATTTTGAATTAGTCAAAAGGGGCAAAAATGACTTTTATAATTTTAATTTGAATTCAAATTTGATTTGTCTTTCTTTTACTTTAACTTTGATTTTTGACCAGTAACATGGCCCATTAGGGTTATTTGAGTCAAATGACACATGGCCTCACATGATCACATGAAATTTGACTCTTGTGGTCATGATCTTTATTTAGGGTTTTGAAACACATCACATGAAATAACAACATTATGAAATAAAGCTTATATAGTGAATGCATTCAAAATTTTCTACTCCATGAATGCTTTGCAATGCATATGATGACATATCAAATTTTAGTGCTAGGTCAAAACACCAGAGGTGTTACAACCCTTCCCCCTTAAAGAAATCTCGTCCCGAGATTTAAAACTTAGGATTAAGTAATGGAAAAGGCAATGTGTCAAGCTAACACATCATAACTTTATTCAAAAGGCTAGTGAGGGGGTTTTCCATTCTTTTGACAAAAGAGACAAGTTACAATATAGACAATGTATTGCAACTAGAGAGAAGCAAAGAAGTCAGGAAAGTTTTCTTCTAAGTAATCCTCGGACTCCCAAGTAGCTTCTTCTTCAGTGTGCTGGTTCCATTGTACTTTGTAGAACTTGATTGTACGCCTTCGAGTGACTTGATCTTTCTGATCTAAGACTCTAATGAGGTACTCGGCATAAGTCAAATCAGGTGCTAGTTCTACATCACCAAAGTCGATCACTTGGTCTGGTACTTGAAGACACTTCTTTAACTGAGATACATGGAAGATATCATGCACAACTGACATGTGATTTGGTAGCTTGACGCGATAGGCGACTGGTCCACATCTTTGTTGGATTTGAAACGGACCGACATAACGGGACGCCAACTTTCCTCGAATCCCAAAACGATGAACTCCTTTCATTGGTGATACCTTGAGGTAGACATGATCTCCCACTATGAATTCTAGCGGTCGCCTCCTCTTATCAGCATAGCTTTTCTGTCGGGATTGAGCTACCTTCATATTAGCTTGTATGAGTTTAACTTTCTCTTCTGCTTCCTTGACCACATCCGGTCCAAAGAATCAACGTTCTCCAACATCTGACCAATGTAAAGGTGTCTAGCATCTACGACCATACAATGCTTCAAATGGTGCCATTTTAATGCTCTCTTGATAGCTATTGTTATATGAGAATTCAGCTAAGGGAAGGCATTCATCCCATATAGCACCATAGGAGAGAACACATGCTCTTAACATATCTTCAAGAATTTGATTTACCCTTTCCGTCTGTCCATCTATTTGCGGATGATAAGCAGAACTACGGATAAGTTTAGTTCCCAAAGACTCATGTAGACTTTTCCAAAACTTGGATATGAACAATGACCCTCTGTCATAGACAATGGTCTTGGGTGCCCCATGTAGACAGAAGATTCTATCCAGATAAAGCTTTGCATACTGCTCCGCTCGATATTTATCTTTGACTGGTAAGAAATAAGCTATCTTGGTTAGGCGATCAACAATAACCCATATTGAATTGTAGCCTGCAGATGTCCTAGGCAACCCTACTATGAAGTCCATATAGATATCTTCCCACTTCCAAGATGGAACTGGCAAGGAATGTAATGGACCTGCAGTCTTCATGTGAATCGCTTTGACTCTCTGACAAGTATCACATTTGGCCACATATTGAGCTATTTCTATTTTCATTTTGGTCCACCAATATCTCATTCTCAGATCATGATACATTTTGTTGCTACCTGGATGAATGGAGTATCTTGTAGAATGAGCTTCATCAAGAATCTACTTTCGTAGCTCCAGATTTTTGGGTACTACCAATCTATCCTTGAACCATACGACATCTGATTCATCAATCTTGAAACATGTTGATCTTCCAGATCTGACTTTATCCTTGATATGGGCTATGCCCTTACTTTTCTGTTGAGCAGCAATGATCTGATCTTTGATAGTGGACTCAACTGCAATATTGGACAGGGAACCTTGTTCTATGATTTGTAAATTCAGATGCTCCATCTCTTGACACAATGTTCGCTGCATAGGTTCTACAATCAGGCAATGACAATGACTCTTGCGACTCAGGGCATCGGCAACCACATTAGCCTTGCCCGGATGATAATGCACTTCTAAGTCATAATCTTTGATAAGTTCTAACCATCTTCTTTGCCTCATATTCAGCTTGGCAACATCAACTTCAATAACTCTATTGTACTCATCACCATCTAAGGCACTAAGCAACACATTTGTGGCTTGACCATTGAGATGAATGATTCTCATCTCTTCTAGTGTTGGGTTCTTGGGATCAACCGGTGGCTCAAATCCATTGCAAACAATCTCCTAACTGCTGGGGTGAAGACCTATAAGATAGGCTCTCATCAAGTGCTTCCACTTGGCAAAGTTAGTCCCATTGAAATAAGGTAACTTGCCTATGGGCACATTGATGAAAGACCTCTGATCATGGTTAGTCATAGGAATAGAAGAATAGTTAAAGGATACGGCAGCATATTTGTTGTTGTTGGCCTTGCCCTTTCCTTTCTTCTCCTTCTTGTTCCCCTTCGACACTTGGTATGACTCATCATCATCTCCATCTTTGGAACTACTTGATATGCTTGATGATGCACTTGTTGCCTTCTCTTCTTCTTCCTTCTTCTTCCTAGCTTCTCTTCTTTTTCTTCTTGCTTCTCTCTTAAGCCTTCTTTCTTCTTTCCTTTGCTTCTTCTCCTCTAACCGCTCCTCCTCCTCCTTCTCTCTTGCTTCTCTTTTTAGCTTTCTTTCTTCCTTCTTTCTTCTTCTCTAATTCTCATTGAGAGCTCCTTCAGCATCGGTAGCCTCAAGATGTGGTAGCATTATACCTGGCCATGTAGCCCACGGGCTCATGGCCTAGCCCGTGGCCTAGCAATTTGGCTTAGCTCAAGCACGGAACGGCCCGGTGGCCATCGGGCCTAGGCCGGCCCAGGCTAAAGGACCAGGACGTGCCTAGGCCGCCACCTAGGCCTGCGGCACAGCACGGGCACGACCTAGTGAAAGAGGCGGCCCGGTGAGCGGCCCGGTGCCTCCAACGGCTAGTGAGGCAGGCCATAGGCAGCCCAGCCCATGAAGCTACCTCCCCTGTGGCCATATATATGCTGCCCCCCCCGGCCCCCCTGATCCCTAACCCTAATCCCACTCCACTCCCACCGCTCGCAGTCATAGTCGTCTCGTCTCGCTCGCTCTCGATCCACCGCCTAGAGCTCGCCGCCACTCGCCTTGAGCTCGCTGGCCCTGCTCCAGTGACGTCCTTGTCGCTCGTCCACCTCGACCTGAGTTCACTAACCATCTCCTCCCTCCTTTCCCTTCCTATCCCCTCTTCCCCCTCCTCCGGTGTACCATGTGAGTTCATCGTGTCTGTCCTTCGGCCGCCGCTCGCCGTCATTCTAACTATTGTCTGTCTCCTCCTCTGGCTGCCTCCCTGGCCTCTTCTCCGGCACTGGGCTCCGGCACTGTTATGGTTGTCGGGCTATGGGCTGGCATGACACAGGGAAAATGGCCGTGCCCAACAGGTGGCACGGCACGGTCAGACGACCCACGTGTCGTGCCATGGGCCGTAGGCCAGGCACGAAGCCCGTGGAGGCACGGCACGGTAGGCACGACGGCTGAAAGGTCTTAATATGGCTAGAGGGGGGTGAATATCCTATTTAAAAATCTACAAATCAACTAGAGCAATTTGATTAGTATAACAAATAGCGTAATGCAAACTTGCTCTAGCTCTACAAGGGTTGCAAGCCACCTATCCAATGATTCTAGTTGCTATGATAACTAACCACACAATTTGCAATGTTACTACTCACTAAGAGCTCTCACACTTGCTACACTAAAGAGCTCCACTAGATGAACTTGAAACAACAAAGCAAGCTCTCAATTCTAATTACACTAAAGAGCTGGCTACAACTAGTTTGTAAGATTGTAAATGAGTGAGTAGGGTGATTATATCGCCGTGTAGAGGAATGAACCAATCACAAGATGAAGATTAAACCAATTACTGGGAGAATACAAATGGCAAGAGACAACCGATTTTCTCCCGAGGTTCACGTGCTAGCCAACACGCTAGTCCCCGTTGTGTCGACCAACACTTGGTGGTTCGGCGGCTAAGAGGTGTTTCACAAACCTCGTCCACACGATTGGACACCGCAAGAACCTACCCACACGTGAGGTAACTCAATGACATGAGCAATTTACTAAAGTTACCTTTCGGCACTCCACCGGAGAAGGTACAACTCCCCTCACAATCATCAGAGACGGCCACGAACAATCATCAACTCGTGCCGATCCTCCACCGCTGCACAAGCCATCTAGGTGGTGGCAACCACCAAGAGAAACAAGTGAATCCCGCAGCGAAACACGAATGCTAAGTGCCTCTAGATGCAATCACTCAAGCAATGCACTTGGATTCTCTCCCAGTCTCACAATGATGATGGATCAATGATGGAGATGAGTGGGAGGACTTTTGCTAAGCTCACAAGGTTGCTATGTCAATGAAAATGGCCAAGAGAGTGAGCTTGAGCCGACCATGGGCTTAAATAGAAGCCCCCATGAAATAGAGCCGTTGGGCTCCTCACTGCACTGAACACGGGTCGACCGGACGCTCCGATCATATTGACCAGACGCTAGACCTCAGCGTCCGGTCGCCCGATGCGTGCCACGTGTCCCTTCTCTTTAAATGCTGAGCACCCGATTCCAACGGTCATCAGACAACCGGACACTGCAGCAAAAGTGACTGGATGCTGAACCCCAGCGTCCGGTCATTTCCAGTAAGCATCCAGAGACGGTTTTTCTCCACCGGACGCGTCCGGTCACCCTTGACCAGACACAGCCAGCGTCCGGTCACTCAGCAACATTTTGGCGCGCTGTCTGACAGCATGACCGTACGCAGCCTTCTAGCGTCCGGTCGCTGAGCGACCCAGCATCCGGTCAGTTGATCGACGCCAGCGTCTTCGCCGCGATACCTGACAGTGAGACTAACTCCTTTTCACCTCTATCTTCTTCACCCTTGTCCAAATGTGCCAACCACCAAGTGTATCACCTTGTGCACATGTGTTAGCATGTTTTCACAAACATTTTCAAGGGTGTTAGCACTCCACTAGATCCTAAATGCATATGCAATGAGTTAGAGCATCTAGTGGCACTTTGATAACCGCATTTCGATACGAGTTTCACCCCTCTTAATAGTATGGCTATCGATCCTAAATGTGATCACACTCGCTAAGTGTCTCGATCACTAAAACAAAATGGCTTCTACAATGTATACCTTTGCCTTGAGCCTTTTGTTTTTTCTCTTTCTTCTTTTCCAAGTTTAAGCATTTGATCATCACCATGCCATCACCATCGTCATGATCTTCGCTATTGCTTCATCACTTGGAGTAGTGCTACCTATCTCATAATCACTTTGATAAACTAGGTTAGCACTTAGGGTTTCATCAATTAACCAAAACCAAACTTAGAGCTTTCAATCTCCCCCTTTTTGGTAATTGATGACAACCCTTTCACAAAGATATGAATTATAATTTAATTGAATCCATGTTGCTTGCCCAAGCATATTTACCATGTGTAAAGGATATGGACAAGTTTCATGAACCCCAAATGGTAGCAATTGCTCCCCCTATATATGTGCTAAGAGTTTGGATTGTAGCTTGGACATATGCTTAGATAGGAAATATAAGAGTCAATTTCTACCAAATGATGCTAAGGTATAAGAGATGGACCTTTGAAGCGTGATACCAATCGGAGTGCACCAATATACCATCCTTAGCACCATTAGTAACTAAACATACACAAAAACTAGAATACCCTATGAGATTAATATTACAAGCAAGGGTCTAGTTTCCATAGAATGAACATAGGTCTAGTTACTTTAGCTTGATACCACTTGGAAATAAAATCACTAGATTACCTATGCATGCTAGTTTTTCATTTCATCATTCAAGCATATAACTAGCATATACCACACAAGCATGGATATTGAAATTTAAAACTTGTGCCATACAAGCAAATATATGAAATGCACATTCAAATGCAACATACAAGTTTGTGAGCTTGCTCCCCCTACTTGTGTGCATTTTTTATTGATCCCCTTACAATGACATTTCATTTGTTTGCTCTCCCTATCTTACTATCTTTGTGAATTTCTCTCCCCCTTTGTCAACAATTAGCACAAAAGGTGAGCTCAAATTATAGATAGGTTGGGGTGAAACCATGTGAAGTGAGGATCATTTTCCCAAATTGGTTCAATCTAGATTACTTGCAAAAGTTATTTAACTCAGTTTGATCCAAGGACAAGCTTCTTCACACCTCCAAATAAGGGTTATCTTGTACCATGTTGAGTTAAACACTTATAGCTCATTTTATAGATCAAACACTAGGTTTATAAGCCCACAAATATGTCATATGCTACCACTAGATCATTTCAAACATACAAGCAATAGTGATACCATACAAGCATCAAATTCATTTGATTTTTCATGAATGAGCCTATTCAAATGTAAAATATGTCTAGATGCACTAATCATGTCCTTAGCAAGGATGTATACCATGTCAATCAACTTTTACCTTGGATTGCTTGAAGGAGAGGCATGTCATATAATTGAGGGTGCATCAACACATATTGGAGAAGTCAAGTATGTTCAATTCATTCCTTAGCTTGCAAAACATCTTCTCATCAAGTGGCTTGGTGAAGATATCGGTAAGTTGATCTTCGGTGCCCACACTCCCAATGCAAATGTCCCTTTTTTGTTGGTGATCTCTTATGAAGTGATGGCGGACATCAATATGCTTTGTTCTTAAATGTTGAACCGGGTTGTTGGTAAGCTTCACGGCACTCTCATTGTCACATAGCAATGGCACTTGCTTGAATTTAATTCCAAAGTCACTCAAAGTAGCATTCATCAAAAGTAATTGAGCACAACAACTATCGGCCGAAATGTACTCCGCTTCGGTGGTTGAAAGTGCTACACTATTTTGCTTCTTTGATGACCAAGACACAAGTGATCTTCCCAATGGTTGATATGTGCCCGATGTGCTCTTTCTCTCAACTTTGCATCCCGTATAATCGGAGTCTGAATATCCAATCAACTCAAATCTTGCTCCTTTGGGATACCATAATCCAACATTTTGTGTATGCTTCAAGTACCTCAATATTCTCTTTGTTGCCTTTAAATGACTTTCTCTTGGTGAGGCTTGAAATCTAGCACACATGCATACACTAAACATCACATCCGGCCTTGATGCGGTCACATAGAGTAGGCTTCCAATCATAGACCGATACATCTTTTGATCCACCATGTTGCCACTAGCATCACTATTCAAGCTTCCACTTGTCCCCATTGGTGTACTAATAGCTTTAGCATCATCCATTCCAAACTTCTTGAGCATGTCCTTGATATACTTGCCTCGACTCACAAATGTGCCATACTTCATTTGCTTGATTTGAAGACCAAGGAAGTAACTAAGCTCTCCAATCATGAACATCTCAAACTCACTTGCCATCATCTTGCCAAACTCCTCACAAAAATCTTGATTTGTTGACCCAAAAATGATATCATCAACTTAGATTTGCATTATAAACAAGTTATTTCCAAGCTTCTTGGTGAAAAGAGTGGTGTCAACCTTTTCCATCTTGAATCCTTTAGAGAGTAGCAAATCCCTCAATCTCTCATACCATGCTCTTGGTGCTTGTTTCAATCCATACAAAGCCTTTTCTCAACTTGTAGACATGATTGGGTTTCTTTTTATCTTCAAAACCGGGAGGTTGCTCAACATACACAAGCTCATTGATGTACCCATTGAGAAATGCACTTTTCACATCCATTTGGTACAACTTGATGTTGTGGGCACAAGCATAGGCTAACAAGATCCTAATTGCTTCCAATCTTGCAACCGGGGCATATGTTTCTCCAAAGTCAAGACCTTCAACTTGAGTGTAACCTTGAGCCACTAATCTTGTTTTGTTCCTTATTACTATCCCATCTTGATCTTACTTGTTCTGAAAGACTCACTTGGTTCCAATCACATTATGATCCTTAGGCCTCTCAACTAACTCCCATACTTGGTTTCTTGTGAAGTTGTTTAGCTCTTCATGCATAGCATTGACCCAATCAACATCCCTCAAAGCCTCATCTATCTTCTTAGGTTCAATGGATGACATAAAAGAGAAATGCTCACAAAATGAAGCCAATCTTGATCTAGTTTGCACACCTCTTGAAATGTCACCAATGATAGTGTCCAATGGATGATCTCTTGCAACATTAGTTGGTTGAAGCACTTGCACTTAATTGCTTGCATTTGATAGATCACTTGGTTGAGATGATGAACTAGCCACTTGTTGTTGATCTTGCACTTTATCATTACTAGTTCTTGCTTGAATTTGATCATGAGAACCACTAGCTTGTACATTTGAGTTAGAGAGCACTTGATTCTTGTCATCTTCAACATCAATCACCTCTTTAGGCCTTATATCACCAATGTCCATGTTCTTCATTGCATTGACCAATTGAGTGCCTCTTACATCATCTAGATTCTCATCTTCTTCTTGGAAACCATTTGTTTCATTAAACTCCACATCATGAACCTCCTCAAGAGTATCACTAGCCAAATTCCAAACTCTATAAGCCTTGCTAGTAGTGGAGTAACCAAGCAAGAAACCTTCATCACATTTCTTTTCAAACTTACTCAATCTAGTGCCTTTCTTCAATATGTAGCATTTACATCCAAAAATCCGAAAGTATGCTATGTTGGGCTTTCTTCCATTCAATAGCTCATAAGGTGTCTTCTCCATCATGGGGTGACAATAGAGTCGGTTGCTATAGTAGCAAGCCGTGTTGATTGCTTCGACCCAAAATGAATGACTCACATTGTACTCACTCAACATTGATCTTGCCATGTCAATCAAAGTTCTATTCTTCCTTTCAACTAAGTCATTTGATTGAGGAGTATACCTGGCCGAGAATTGATGTCTAATTCCAAATTCATCACACAACTCATCAATTCTAGTGTTCTTGAATTCACTTCTATTGTCACTTCTTACTTTCTTTATGGTCGGTTCAAATTCATTGTGAATGCCCTTGACAAATGATTTGAATATTGCAAACACATCACTCTTGTCCACTAGAAAGAATACCCATGTGTATCTAGTGAAATCATCCACAATCACAAATCCATATTTGTTTCCACCAATGCTAGTGTATGTGGTTGGTCCAAACAAGTCCATATGCATCAACTCAAATGCCTTAGATGTGTTCATCATGCTCTTCTTAGGATGTGTGTTACCAACTTGCTTTCCGGCTTGACATGCACTACATAGCTTATCCTTTTCAAATGTGACATCTTTCAAGCCTCTAACTAAATCATGCTTGATCAACTTGTTCAATTGTTTCATTCCAACATGACCAAGCCTTCTATGCCATAACCAACCCATGCTAGACTTAGTGATCAAACATGTTGTCAATTAAGATTCTCTAGCATTGAAATCAACCAAGTATAGATTCTCATATCTAAATCCTTTAAATATCAAGTTAGATCCATCTACACTTATGATCTCTATATCATCCACACCAAATATGCACTTGAAACCAAGATCACATAATTGAGCTACCGACAATAGGTTGAAGTTCAAGCTCTCTACTAGTAGGACATTGGAAATGCTCAAGTCATTGGATATTGCAATCTTACCAAGCCCTTTGACCTTGCCTTTGCCATTGTCACCAAATGTGATACTATCAATCCCATTGTTCTTGTTTTCATTGATTGAATTGAACATTCTTGGATCACCGGTCATGTGTTGTGTGCACCCACTATCAAGCACCCAATGCTTTCCTCCGGCTTTATAATTGACCTACAAAAGAAGATCAATTTCTTTTAGGTACCCAAACTTGCTTGGGTCCTTTAAGGTTAGTTACCAAGGTCTTTGGTACCCAAATGGCCTTCTTCTTTGGGCCCACAATTGGTGTACCAATGAACTTAGCCTTCACAACATTGGCACCCTTAAAAAGCATGTAACAAGAATCCAATTTAATTGAGGATATATTAGGTAGCTTGTTCTTGTTAATCTTGCAATATTGCTCTATATGCCCAACTTGCTTGCATCTATTGCAAAACCGACCGTTGCCCTTCACAAAGCTAACTTTGGGAGTGACAAAGGCCGCTTTGCCTTTCTTAGGGTATAGCCTAATCCCTCTTTGTTGAGAGAAAATCTTTGGCTACCCAAGCACTTTAGCAAGCGGGCATCTCCACCATAGGCATTGCCTAAGGCACGAGTGAGCTCATTCACCTCCTTCTTGAGGGTCTCATTTTACACCATTAGTGAGGCATCACAAGAGAGACCATCACTCAAAGGTGAAGTGGAAGTGGTAGTGCTACAAGAAGAGTTAGGGGGAGCAACTATAATGGGCTTATAAAAAGATTCATCACTAAGATCACAAGTTAGTCCCACATCATATGATACGATCACTTGCTCCTTCTTGGCTTCCTCCACTTTGACTTGATCAATGAGAGAGGAGTGAGCCTTTTCAAGCTTAGAGTGAGCTTTGCCAAGCTTCTCATGGGCTTCCATTAGCCTCTCATGAGTGGCATTGAGCTCATCAAAGGATTGCTCAAGAAGTTTTACTTTCTTGCGCAATTCTTTGCACTCCTTTCTCTTCATCTCATTGCAAGCGTGCACTTGCTCACACATGTCCAAGAGTTCCTCCTTGGTGTACTCCTCATCATCATCGTTATCATCATTCCTATAAGTATCACTTTCATATTCATCATCATCACTCACATCATATTTTACCTTGGTAGGCTTTGCCATGAGGCATGTCGATGGAGTGTCGAAGATGGAGAGCTTGTCATTGATGGCGATGCTTGCTAGTGCTTTCTTGATAGATTTCTTGTCATCATCACTAGAGTTATCACTATCCGAAGAGCCATCACTATCCCATGTGACCACATAGCCTCCACCTTTCTTCTTCTTTTGGAAGGTCATCCTCTTCTCCTTCTTCTCCTTCTTTTCTTTCTTATCCCTTTTGAGCTTCTTCTTCTCATCCTTATCACTGTCACTATTGTAGGGACAATTTGCTACAACATGATCGGGGCTCTTGCAATTGTAGCATCTTCCCACATATTCTTTGCTCTTGGTGTGATCTCTTCTCTTTCTTGCACCATAGCCCTTCTTCTTCATGAATTTTCCCATCTCGTGGACAAAGAGGGACATAGCTTCATCATCAATATCACTAAGATCATCATCATCACTTGATTCTTTCTTGGACTTGCCCTTGTTCTTAGATGATGATGAGCTAGCTTTGAATGCTATACTCTTCTCATTCTTGTCTTCTTCCCTCTTGTCATCCTTGTCATCCCCCTCCCTTTCCACATGGTATGTCTCTTGTGTCATGACATCACCTAGTACTTGGTTGGGGGAAATCTCCTTCAATCCTTCTCTTATGATGAGTAATCTCAACATCTCAAATCTTGGAGGTAGGCACATCAAGAACCGATGAGAGACATCATCATCCTTGATCTTCTCTCCCAATGCCTTCAAATCATTGACAATCACTTACAAACGATGGAACATCTCCGGAATGCTATCATCTTCCTTCATCTTGAAGCTTGTCAATTTATCCTTGAGGATATACAACTTGGCACTCTTCACCGCCGGTGTGCCCTTATATGTTTCCTCTAATCTCTTCCACACCTCATTTGCTCTTTCATAGTCCTTGATTTGCTCAAACACCTTGGAATCAATGGCATTGTATATGGTGTTGAGAGCCATTGTATTGCATTGCTTGTTGATCTTATCTTGGTTGGTGGGATCATCGGGATCAATGATAGCATAGTCATTCTTGGTCACTTCCCATACTTGATCATTGATTGAACCAAGATACATCCTCATCTTTCTCTTCCAATAAACATAGCATGTGCCATCAAAGAACGGTGGTTTGCCTCCCACATGGTTGAACACAACTTGAGCCATAATTTGACACTGAGGTTGTTAAGCCTTTAATCAAACGGTGACCACAGCTCCGATACCATTTGAAAGGTCCTAATATGGCTAGAGGGGGGTGAATAGCCTATTTAAAAATCTATAAATCAACTATAGCAATTTGATTAGTATAACAAATAGCGTAATGCAAACTTGCTCTAGCTCTACAAGGGTTGCAAGCCACCTATCCAACAATTCTAGTTGCTATGATAACTAACCACACAATTTGCAATGTTACTACTCACTAAGAGCTCTCACACTTGCTACACTAAAGAGCTCCACTAGATGAACTTGAAACAACAAAGCAAGCTCTCAATTCTAATTACACTAAAGAGCTGGCTATAACTAATTTGCAAGAATGTAAATAAGTGAGTAGGGTGATTATACCGCCGTGTAGAGGAATGAACCAATCACAAGATGAAGATTAAACCAATCATTGGGAGAATACAAATGGCAAGAGACAACCGATTTTCTCCCAAGGTTCACGTGCTTGCCAACACGCTAATCCCCGTTGTGTCGACCAACACTTTGTGGTTCGGCGGCTAAGAGGTGTTTCACAAACCTCATCCACACGATTGGACACCGCAAGAACCTACCCACAAGTGAGGTAACTCAATTACACGAGCAATTTACTAAAGTTACCTTTCGGCACTCCGCCGGGGAAGGTACAACTCCCCTCACAATCACCGGAGATGGCCACGAACAATCACCAACTCGTGCCGATCCTCCACCGTTGCACAAGCCGTCTAGGTGGTGGCAACCACCAAGAGAAACAAGTGAATCCCGCAGCGAAACACGAATGCCAAGTGTCTCTAGATGCAATCACTCAAGCAATGCACTTAGATTCTCTCCCAATCTCACAATGATGATGGATCAATGATGGAGATGAGTGGGAGAACTTTGGCTAAGCTCACAAGGTTGCTATGTTAATGAAAATGGCCAAGAGAGTGAGCTTGAGCCGACCATGGGCTTAAATAGAAGCCCCCATGAAATAGAGCCGTTGGGCTCCTCACTGCACTGAACATGGGTCGACCAAACGCTCCGGTCATATTGACCGGACGCTGGACCTCAGCGTCCGGTCGCCCGATGCGTGCCATGTGTCCCTTCTCTTTAAATGCGGAGCGCCCGATTCTAATGGTCAGCAGACAACCGGACGCTGCAGCAAAAGTGACCGGACGCTGAACCCCAGCGTCCGGTCATTTCCAGTAAGCATCCAGAGATGGTTTTTCTCCACCGGACGCGTCCGGTCACCCTTGACCGGACACAGCCAGCGTCCGGTCACTCAGCAACATTTTGGCGCGCTGTCTGACAGCATGACCGTACGCAACCTTCTAGCGTCCGGTCGCTGAGCGACCCATCGTTCGGTCAGTTGACCGACGCCAGCATCTTCGCCGCGATACCTGACAGTGAGACTAACTCCTTTTCACCTCTATCTTCTTCACCCTTGCCCAAATGTGCCAACCACCAAGTGTATCACCTTGTGCACATGTGTTAGCATGTTTTCACAAACATTTTCAAGGGTGTTAGCACTCCACTAGATCCTAAATGCATATGCAATGAGTTAGAGCATCTAGTGGCACTTTGATAACCGCATTTCGATACGAGTTTCATCCCTCTTAATAGTACGACTATCGATCCTAAATGTGATCACACTCGCTAAGTGTCTCGATCACTAAAACAAAATGGCTTCTACAATTTATACCTTTGCCTTGAGCCTTTTGTTTTTTCTCTTTCTTCTTTTCCAAGTTTAAGCATTTGATCATCACCATGCCATCACCATCGTCATGATCTTCGCCATTGCTTCATCACTTGGAGTAGTGCTACCTATCTCATAATCACTTTGATAAACTAGGTTAGCACTTAGGGTCTCATCAATTATCCAAAACCAAACTTAGAGCTTTCAACGGCCCATCGAGGCAAGACCCCCATCGGGCCAGCACGGCTCGTTGGCCATCTATAGGTAGCATGGTGTTGCTTGCTGTCGATGTGCCAGCTCGCTGTTGTCCGTGTCGACATCCACCCGCTTCGCACCACTAGTTCCTACTCTGGGATCCATACCTCACGCGGTAAAGCGTATATGAAGTAACCTGCTCTGATATCACTTGTAGAATATATGGTTGGCCTAGAGGGGGTGAATAGGCCTATCAAAACAAACACTCAAACTTTTATCAAATTCACCCAGTGGCACTGCCGCTATGGAGGGCGGCACTGTCGGACTGTGGCCCTATCGGGCCAGAACAGTGGCACTACCGCACCTGCAGACAACTTCGAATCACAGTTCAAAATCCATGAACAAAAACTTAGATCAGAGAAATTTCCTGGCTTACTGTAGGTATGACAATCACAGATCAAGAGCTAGAAGTGGTAGTAACACCACACACAAGTAGATCAACTAGAAACCCTAGAAATCACCTCAACCACAATATGTCATGCAAGTAATGTAAATCAAGCACAAGTGACACAATGATTTATCCTGTGGTTCGGCTCGCCACCAAGGCTTGCCTACCTCTACGTTGTTGAGGTTAGCCACTAAGGCTTAGGGCTTTCCAACCCTTCCTCGTTCTCAAATCAAGAGACTTAACTTTTGAGGTGAGGGGTGAATTTATCAACTTTAAAAGATGGTTACAAACCTCCTAGGGCTTCCACACAAGTTGGCAAGCTCCACGGGCAATGCTCATGCCGGCTAGGAGCAAAGCTCCAAGAGTAACAAACACAACCGCTGGCCAAAACATGAACCAAGTACTCTTTAGAGTTTGGGAATCAATGGAGCTTCTCTCTAATCAAGTTTTGGATCCTTTTCCCTCAAGGATTGATGGGGAA
Organism: Miscanthus lutarioriparius; assembly: GCA_904845875.1. Lineage (NCBI taxonomy): Eukaryota > Viridiplantae > Streptophyta > Magnoliopsida > Poales > Poaceae > Miscanthus > Miscanthus lutarioriparius. The sequence goes on from CAJGYO010000196.1 coordinate 63,435, forward strand.
ATCAATGAATTTGCTTGGGGCTTAAGGGCAACAATGGAAGAGAGAGAGAGAGCTCCTGCTCTATTTTGGGCATGCTAAAGTGAGAAAGAAGAGGCAGAGAGCCATTGGAGAGGAAAGGAAAAGGTATATATACCCCCAGCCCCCAACGGTCACCGCACCCAAGGGGTCGGGTGAGACGGAGCTCGCGGCCTTGGGGTCGGGCGAGACGGAGCCCGTGAGCCTCGAGGTCGGGCGAGATGGAGCCCGTGACTTTGGGGTCGGGCGAGACGGAGCCCGCACCCAAGGGGTCAGGCGAGACAGAGCCCGTGGCCTCGAGGTCGAGCGAGATGGAGCCCTCGACCTTGGGGTTGGGTGAGACCTTTTAATACATCTCGAGCCATCTAGGGAAGTCAGCGTGGACGCTAACTTCCTTGTGCCCTGTGACTCAAGTGTGGCGGTGCCTCTCTTCAAGTGCGACAATGCCGCACCACGCAAGACAGCAAGGGTAATAGTGAAGTGTAGACTGTCTTGACTATGAATATGAGGATGCATGTGGTTGTTTGAGCACTTGGTAGCACATATTAGCTTAAGCATTGTGTCTCCCTTTATAGTACGGCTTTTTCTATACTTAAATTCAAAATATAAAATAATTTAAACCTCCTTTGAGTTTGAAGCTATTTACATTTGTAATTGGGGGCTTCTCCATTTCGTGTAGCATCCTCGAATATAAATTCTCTGCTTGTTATCTCGATAAATCTCATTAGTTCTCTAATTGCATGGTCATTATCACCAAAACCCACAATTGAGGCTTGATTGCACTTTCAATCTCCCCCTTTTTGGTGATTGATGACAACCCAATTAGAGCTTAAAAGATATAAAATAAATACTGATATTTTTGAGCCATGGGTGTAGAGCCTCCCCTAAGTATGTGAATAAAGAATTGAATTCTCAAATTGACATAAGAAGCTAAGATTCACATTTTAGTGAAAGTGATGCATCCATGCTCCTGTGGGGTGCTGCATACTGTGTTAGGTATGTAAAACATGATGCAAATGATAGTTTATGCACAACATGGTTTGCTGTTGTAGCTGGGCGCGGCACTAGCGCACTTGCTGTAGCAGCACAAATCAGAACAAACACCACACAGAATGTGATACACATAAAGATATATTCCCTCCATACTAGTAATTCAAGTCGTTTTGGACAAGGTTTGGGTCAAACATTGGGAATATAAATCATGAATAAGTTTTAAGTTGTTGAGTTTGGAAATGTGAAAATCATATGAATAGATTTGTCTTGAAAAGTACTTTCATAAATATATATATATATATATCACTTTCTAAAAATTATTTTTATAAAAATAAGGAGTCAAAGTTATGTTTTGGAGACCGTGTTGCTGTCCAAAATGACTTGAATTACCAATATGGAGGGAGTACATTCTAGCACAATTATATCACAAGCGATAGCATAGATTAATATATGTCCACATCCCACACATATAAAGTACTTAAGTAACATTATTACATAAATAGAGTTTCTAATAGACTCTCAAACTCTCACCTAACAAAGACTACTCTAATCGGATACGAACATGACTAGCTGCAGCAACCTCCATGGCATCGAAAAAGTTGTTGACCCCTCTAATTTTCTCCCCCTTTGGCATATTGCACCAAGAAGAGAAGAAAAGAAGATAGACCAACACTCACTCCTCGTCCTCTTGGATTGTGTCCCAATCAACATCATCACCACCACCAGCTCCACTAGCACCTACGACGTCCTCCTCTCCACCATCATCATCATGATCGGCGTCGTCGGAGGAAGAAGAAGACACCACCGCCCTCCCTTTGCGATGAGTGGTCGAAATGTGGCGCTCATGCCTAGTGCTCCTCCTCATGGACTATAAGTTGGATCTCAAACTATTGTGTGGATCAAGCTCTGGCTGCTCCTCCTCCTTCTCCTCCTCCTCATCCTCTGAATCTGCGTCAGAAAGATTAGGGAGGTCATCAAACCTCGGCGGTGACTGAATTGGAGAAAGAGGTGGCAGCCCTACACGCTCTCTAGCCTCACGATTGGCTTCACGGTTCTCCAACCGGTCCAGATATGTGGTCCTCGCTGCATAAGTGTATGTGGTGAAGATGGCTTTGATCCACTTCCCAAACTTCTCCATCTTCTTTTCCTTATAAGGCCTAGATCAGGATGACTCAGGCACGTCCTCAACTAATGGAGAGCGTCTCACTGCCCTACTAGCACCTGCCCCTCGGGTCTTCTCAATTTTGTAGACGGTGTGAAGACCATCTTTCTCAAATCTGTAGCCAGTGACCCTCTCAATCATAAACATGAGATAGGGGACATAGTGTATCCCCTTTCTCCCATCCTCCATGGCGTTCCTCAGCTCACGCCAGATGAAGCAAGAGACATTAAACCTGTCACCTCTAGGAGCAAATCTAGCTAGCACATTCCTCACATATCTATTAAGATCAGAAGCTGCTCCATCCTTGGGATTGATAGTGTGCCTGATCAAATTATTTAGAATGTAATAATAGCTCTTCAAGCCACTAACCTTTCTATATGCACTTCACTTGTCAATCCACATATATGCAATGTCACGGATCTCAACTCTAGCCTCATCATGAATGTAAGTGAAGCCCCGCTCCTCCTCTCCAAAATCAAGGATTCGGTTAAAAGTCACAAAATCAACTCTATAATGTCGTCCCTCAGTCATCCAGTGAATCTTATCAGTGTAGATACTATAGAAGAAAGTGGCATGGAACTAGGCTAGCACTTTCTCATTCCAATTATATCTGAAGCTCATAATATCAGTGAGGCCAAATAACTCACAAGCCTTGATCACCTTATTGAATTCTGGCCCATTCTTTGCCTTCATCTCCTCTCAATCAACATACTACATCTTGACAACTTTGGATTTCTTGGAGTTGAAGTTCACAGATGCATAGAAGTTGGAATAAAACTCATTTCAAAACCTAGTCTATCTCCAAATTCTTTGGCTGCTCATAGGGATTGTTTCCACATGTTTCCTACACCATCTTTAGCTTTTCCGCATAGTTGAGCACGGGATGAGCACGTGTGTCAACAGAATCTCTGGTTGGCCTAAAGGGGCGTGAATAGGCCTATCAAAACAAACACTCAAACTTTTATCAAATTCACCCAGCAGCACTACCGCTATGGAGTTGACACAGCTGGATTGCAGCACTACCGGGCCAGAACATATTTAACAAACGAATAGTACTAGCAATTACCCATGCTCGTGGACATTTGAAGAAGCGACGACCTCCGTCGATCCCCTCAGTGAACATCTACACTAAGCAGTCCTCACCATGTATGCATTTTGACCAATCTTTCTTCCGGTTATCGTATCCTCTGAGAGGGCACTCTTTAGTGAAATCACTCTTGCTCTCGAAGGGAAAATGATACACTACTTCATCAAAGAAATCAGGACCAAGAGACCCTTCCCAGGCAGTGGGAGTTCCCTTCGCCCCCCCCTTTCCTCTCCCACTGCCTAAACCCTTTCCTCTAGATAACCCTCCAGACATTCCTACTCCAACGAAACCAGATACTCGTTTAAAGTGAGTAGCAACGCATCCAACACTACGTATATATAGGCAGTCCGAGATTTAGTAGGCGTTGTATTGTGGCATAAATGGTCCTAAAAAGCCTACTAGGTATCACTGAAAAGCCTATTTCGTAGGACACTGAAAAAACCTAGATTCGATTACTGAAAAGCCTATTTGAAACTAGACTAGAATCACTATTTCAAGTCAGACTAAAAGACCTATTTGAAAAATCAACTGAAAAGGCTAGATTCTAGCGATCAATCAATTCATCTATAAAAGTCCGTGTACGATACGACGGTGACATGATCAATCACGAGCCATACCAAACAACTCACAGAACAACGGCCGATCATCGAATATCACAGGCACCCTTTGCATTCCAATAAAACTGACATTCCCAAACTCATCTTTCTCCACACTTTCTCCATGATAAAGGGTGACTACGTTGTTCATCTAGTTGGTATGCACAACACCAGAGTTATTACAGGTTAAATTAATACGGGTATAACAAAATTATATACATAAATAAGTATCCAAGTCTCTACCTAAATAAATAAGTATCTAAACTACTTAACTATCTATCAAACTATATAGGTAAATTTACTACCTACATTGACTACAAGTACTACCTATATAACTAAATTACCAAACTATCTAACTACTAATCTAAATTAGCTAAATAAATAAACTAACTACCTACATAATTCAATTGTCTCACTATTTGACTAAATTAGCTAACTAATTTACATCAGTAAATAACTAAAAAAGCTAACTAAATTATCTCACTACATAACTATATATAAAATAAATAACTACATTATATAAACAAACAAAATTAAAAAAACAAAATTAAAAAAATTACCTGAGATGGCACTTGGATAACGGCCGATCGAGGGTGGAGGGGGTGGCCTCACGGGAAGGCCGATGGGGATGCAGGGGAGAAGCGGGGCTACCCTCGCCGCCGGTGCGCGCTGAGGATGACGATAGGACGACGAGGGCGGCCGAGGGAGCAGACTGGGGCGCGAGGGAGCGGACAGGCGCGCGGGGAACGACGGGCGGTGGCCTGCTGCAGTGGCGCGGGCGGCAGGGAGAGTGGGAGAGAAAGAGGAAGAGACAGAGCCTGTGTAGGTTTAATAGGTCGGAGCCATAGATCTTAGCTCCGAGGTCGACGCCACAGACTTGTGGCTCCGACCTTCCGACCACGTCAGCGCCACTTCGATTGCCATGTTGTGCGCGGCCAGGCACCTTGGCGCCATAGGTAGTGGCGCCGAGACGTGTTACCTCGGAGCCATGTGTTCCAACGCTGACCTCCAGGGTCAAAAATCAGTTTACGTCACCTATGAGGCAAACATAAATTTTCTTAAAAAATCATATTAAAAATAATTAGGGAGATTTCCTACATGTAAACCTACGTCCTCCGTCGAGGAAAAAAAAAACAATTCTAATTTTTGAACGTGCGTTCAAATTTAAAATTAGAATTATCTGTGGGAGTACTTTTCCAAAAGTCGTCCTCCTCCTCCCCTTCCCGACCACCAATGCCCATGTTTAGTTCCAACCCAAAATCCTAAAAAGTGCTACAGTAGTCTTCACATTGAATATTTGCGGCCCATGCATGGAGCATTAAATATAGACAAAAAAAACTAATTACACAGTTTGGTGGGAAATTACGAGACAAACGTTTTGAGCCTAATTAATCCATATTTAAACACTAATTGACAAATAAAAACAAAAGTGCTACGATCACCCAAAATTCCAAACTTCCTTAGACTAAACACGGCGAATATCAAATGTTTCGAAATCGAATCCTCGCCCACCTCACCAACAGCCCTCCAGCGCGACTCCCCACTGCATTCATTTCAATCTTTCTCCCCAAACTAGCCCTGCCTTCTCCCGTTAACCCCCACATAAACCGTGACTCTCCCGGACTCCCGCTGGGTCTTCCAGTCATTTCGCCGCTAAATCTCAGTCACTAAAACCCACACCCCACGCCGGCACGCCGCCCCTATCGCTCCCCTCCTCTGGCTGCTTCCTCCACCTCCCCTATTCCCTTCCCTTCTCTGCAACTGCTACCCTGCAGCCTCGCCTCACGGAGTCCCAGGGAATGGCAGCACTGTGATCCACTCACCACCACCCCGCAGCGTTCGCGCTCGCTCCGTGCAATGGCGGCGGTTCTGACGGTCCTGGTGGCGGCAGCCACCGCCGCCTCCACCGCGGCGGCGCTCAACACGGACGGGCTAGCGCTGCTGGCGCTCAAGTTCGCTGTGTCAGACGACCCGGGTAACGCGCTGTCCACGTGGCGGGACGCCGACGCCGACCCCTGCTTCTGGGCGGGCGTCACCTGCGCCTCCTCCTCCTCCTCCGGCGCCACCGGCCGCGTCTCCGCCGTCGAGCTCGCCAACGCCTCGCTGGCCGGGTACCTCCCGTCGGAGCTGTCGCTGCTATCCGAGCTCCAGGCGCTGTCGCTCCCCTACAACCGTCTGTCCGGCCAGATCCCGGTGGCCATCGCCGCGCTGCAGCGGCTGGCGATGCTCGACCTCGCGCACAACCAGCTGTCGGGCCAGGTCCCGCCCGGGATCGCGCGCCTCGTCTCTCTGCAGCGGCTCGACCTCTCATCCAACCAGCTCAACGGGACGCTTCCCCCCGCGCTCGCCGCGCTCCCGCGGCTGTCGGGCGTGCTCAACCTCAGCTACAACCACTTCACGGGCGGTGTCCCGCCCGAGTTCGGCGGGATCCCCGTTGCTGTCAGCCTCGACCTCCGCGGGAACGACCTGGAGGGCGAGATCCCGCAGGTCGGCTCGCTCGTCAACCAGGGGCCCACGGCGTTCGACGGCAACCCGCGGCTGTGCGGGTTCCCGCTCAAGGTCGAGTGCGCGGGCGGGGCGAGCGGGGAGGACGGGCCGAGGATCCCGGGCTCCAGCGCCGCCGGAGGCGGCGGCGTCACCGACCCTAGCGCCGCGGCGGAGGTCAGAAGGCCGGGAGGTCCGAAGCGGCGGCGGTCGTCGCCGACGGTGCCGGTCCTCACCGCCATCGTCGTCGTCGCCATCGTCGCTGGCGTCGCTCTGCAGTGGCAGTGCCGGAGGCGGTGTGGCGCGGCGGCTGCGGACGAGGAGAAGGAGTCGGCCAAGGAGAAGGGCTCGGGGGCGGTGACGCTCGCCGGCAGCGAGGACCGGCGTAGCGGCGGCGGGGGAGGGGAGGAAGGGGAGTTGTTCGTGGCCATGGACGACGGCTTCGGGATGGAGCTGGAGGAGCTGCTCCGGGCCTCCGCTTACGTCGTCGGCAAGAGCCGCGGCGGCATCGTGTACCGCGTCGTCCCCGGCCGTGGACCCGCCGTCGCCGTCCGCCGCCTCAGCGAGCCTGACGATGGCGACAGCGACGGCTCCGGTTGGCGCCGCCGCCGCGCGTTCGAGGCTGAGGCTGCCGCCATCGGCCGCGCGCGCCACCCCAATGTGGCCCGCCTCCGCGCCTACTATTACGCCCCCGACGAGAAGCTGCTCATCTACGACTACCTTCCCAATGGCTCCCTCCACTCCGCTGTCCACGGTAACAAAAATATCCCGTCTTTTGGTAGCAATGCATTGTACTATCAGTGTCCAAGAAGGAGAAGGGCGGGCTACTAACACCGGCGAGAGCCTTGGTTGGTTATCTTATCGCTATCCCAGGTGGCCCGACGGCGTCGCCGACGCCATTGCCGTGGTCCGTGCGTCTGTCCATCGTGCAGGGCGCGGCGCGCGGGCTGGCGTACCTGCACGAGTGCAGCCCGCGGCGGTACGTGCACGGCTGCATCAAGTCCTCCAAGATCCTGCTGGACGACGAGCTCCGCGCGCACGTGTCTGGGTTCGGCCTCGCCCGCCTGGTGGCCGGCGCGCACAAGGCCGCCGGCCACCACTCCAAGAAGTTCGGCAGCGCGGCGTGCGCGCTCCGCGGCGGCACTGGCGCCGCGTCGTACGTGGCCCCGGAGCTGCACGCGCCCGGCGGCGCGCCCGCCGCGGCCGCCACGCAGAAGGGGGACGTGTTCGCGTTCGGCGTCGTGCTGCTGGAGGCCGTCACCGGGCGGGAGCCCACGGAGGGGGAAGGCGGCATGGACCTGGAGGCCTGGGTGCGCTGTGCCTTCAAGGAGGAGCGGCCGCTGTCGGAGGTGGTCGACCCCACGCTGCTCGGCGAGGTGCACGCCAAGAAGCAGGTGCTGGCCGTCTTCCACGTCGCGCTCGGGTGCACGGAGCCCGACCCCGAGATGCGCCCGCGCATGCGCGCTGTCGCCGAGAGCCTCGACCGGATAGGCTGACCATGGTGACCCGGCGGCCGCCGCCGTCAGCCGACTACTGATCAACTACGTAGGTCCAATCCAACGCATAAAAGACTCGGATCGGAGTAGTCTTGTTCATGTAGATTAGCAGTAAGCAGTGTGAATTTCAGAGACGGTCAACGCAGGCTACAATCATCATCATCATCTGCTCCAGTAGTGAATGAATGTGAATCACTCGACGTAGTGCTGCAGCCTGCAGCCTTTGCAGCCGTGCTAATCTTTGGAATCTTTTGTGGCACTTCATGATCTTGATCCATTCCAAAGCGAATTCTGTTACTAGGAGTTTTCTATCGTTTTGCCACTGCCTAGAACTGTAGCGCTTCGTTTGTTCGCCCCGTTCGCTTGGGGTTGCGCGGCTTATAAGCCATACTTTTTTAAGCAAGTAAATTAGCGACTTTCGGCCCTGGCTTGTCAGCCGAACGGGGCCCTTGGGGACTTTGAGAGAGAGCAGGGAGGGTTTTGCCCTGTGCTATGCGGTGCTGTTCACCTTTGGCTTGACTCTGAAAAGATGCGACAATGACACAAGGTGTGCTGCAACCCTTCTGGTCAGTGCACTGTCCTCTTGCCTGTGCTGCTGTGCATTGCAGTGCAGCCAGCTTGCTTTTGCAAGCTTGCATGCGTAGCGTGGGGTCCAGAGGTTACTTGGAGAAGGCTGCTGGTGCTGGGATACAGGAGGCTCTTCTTGTTGAATCTCTCTCTTTTTTTAACCAAATGAATCTCTTTTAGTTTTAGAACCACAGCCATCACCTAGCGATTGGTACCCCACACAACTGAAATGTCGAGCTATCATGCCGAATGTTAGTTGCTGTACATGAGTACATCTGCTGATAAAACTAGGTGCAAATGGTCTTTGCATAATTTAATCAGCACATCGACGATTCCTTCACGTTTTTGACAGCCTCGGATTCCTGAATAAAGTCATCGCACTGGTGGATGGGCATCATGCACGCTGAGGCTACTCCTAGAATAGAATCCAACGTTAAACGTCATCATTTGCCTGCCAAGCAACTCCGTTGGGCACTCGGCGGTGTTTGGCTGGTATGAAATTGGCTGGTATGAAATTTCCACTGCTCATGCTGAAAACACTGTTCATGCTTTGCTGATGGAGCGTTGTGAGAGAACTATTTGAAAAGCTGCGTGACCAGCGTTGTTAACCAACTTTGCCTCACCCAAAAAAGAAAAAAATGCATTCAAACTTATGGTTCAAGCTGGCTTGTTTGAGCCAGCTCATAAAATATTTTATTCAATGAGATAACGGTAAACTAGCTCTTCATCAGAAGAACTAAACTCATACATTTTTTCTATAAGTCATGTGTTTATGTTTACACAATCCTGCTGTGTTATAAATAGGCTGATACATTTGTTTGTGTCATGATCTGTACAGGCGAACACTGCCGGCCCAACTCGAGAATTCGAATGCTGTTTTCTGATGCATTCACGGGTTCAATCCTTGACACAAACGAGTGTTTCAGAAACACCCAGTACCATGCTGTTCATTGTTCACATAGAACAACGAGGAGTTGCTGGCTGCTGCTGCTGATGAGCAACATTTATAAATCCTCCAGCACAGCTGATGGCCCAATAATTTCACTGGTTAGGGCCACCTACAGATAGGGCACTATTTGACCTGTGAGCTGCGTGACCAGCGACAAGGTTTTGAATGGCAGTAAAGTTTCCACACCAACCTTTCCCTCACCACATTGACACAGAAGCAAGCAACAGAAGGCAGCATCTAATTGCAATTAACAAAGCTTATGGTTCAGTAACTAGTAGTACACAAAAAAGTCAGAAAGAGACCCCATCTTAGCATACTCTAATCACCTTCTGACTGCAAAATTATAGTACTAAAACGATTCTTTCATGCAAATCCGGTACACATTTTGAATGAGCATGCGAACACCACCTCGACAAGGACTCGGCTTGGAATTGAATTCGCAACAGAATCGTGTGTGGTCCTCCAGCTCAATCATATGCTCATGTGTCACGGCAAACAGTACGCAAAAAAAATTGAGGTGATCAATTCGGTGGCAGTAGTCTTTCTACTATATGAATTGTTCTCATGCATAAATGTCCTCTGCTGGGAATAGCCCCTGTGCTTCCTCTGGGAGCTGAGGCTGGTACTGAAGCTGTTCGTAGTTCAGCTGTCTAGCTGCTTCATACAGTGCGATTCCAACGCTGACGGAGAGGTTCAGGCACCGGACGTAGGTTTCCACCATGGGAATTCGGAGGGTTCCACCACCTAGGCCTTCTTTACAGCAATCCTCAAGGGCTTGTTGAGGCAATCCTTTTGTTTCAGAACCAAAGACTAGCCAGTCCCCTGGCCTGTAGGAGAAATCCTAATCAAAACATGGAGCACATTAATCAAGTGAATGCCAAAGAATCTGAGTTGCATATTTGCTATAGATCTAGAGAAAGAGCACCAATATCAGATCAAGTCAATGTGTTCCGCTATAAATCTCCATCAATACGTGCCATTTCCATAAGAAAATCTTCATGACTATTGTGTTGCGCGGGAGCCAAGCGACTAAGAGAAATTTTTGCCTTTGGCTTAGGCAGTTAGCTTTGAGGGCCTAAATTCCTCATTTGGGCCGTTTGTATTTTCGTCTTTTAAGCTTGTACTTTGGCTTTTCCTCTCCTCTATCAATATATATTTGCCTGGCATATTCCTGCCAGCAGTTTTTTTAAAAAAATAAGAAAATATTCAAATTTGCAAATTAGTTGCGATTTTATACCCACTGCGACAGTTTTCATTGTGGTGCAGGTATAGATATACTACAATTCTACTTGAAGAAGCAGTAGTTACTTACTGAATGGATTTTTGTGCCTCTTTTGGTGAATGCCAACAGCCTTTTATCTCCTTCCTAATGGAGAAAAAAGAACATGATGATGCTGAAAACAATTTGGTAGTCAAAATATCCGGGAGGACAGAGAATTCATCACCTGCTTCATGAAATAATCACAGAAATGGTCCCAAGAGTCATGAATCTTGACAACAACATATCTTAAAAGCAGCGATTAAGGAAGAAGACTGATATTTGAGTAGACGAGTTCTTTCTATGATCACTGCCCGCAAGATTTAGTATGTCAGAGATCATATACAGATTATAATATAGAATGACAACAGAAGGTTGATCTTACTGCGTTTATCATGAAAAATACTATTTAACTCTTTATATTTCAATTAACATATTTTTATATCTATTGATCATCAAACTGTCATATTGTAGACCATGTTGATGCCCTAATGGACTTAAATTTGGGGTGAGGGCCCATATATACATCCAACCAAAGGATACGGCCAATAATCCAATCCCGCGCGCTTCAATTTCGTGTCGTCTACCTTATAACCTAATGGCTGGAGAAAAATATTCAAAAATATTTTAGTTAACATAAAACTCCAGATGGATGACAATATGGGGCAAGAAAGATGCTGCTGCATCAAGAACCTTTTACTAAAGAACACAACAAATAATCTGTAGACTAACCTTACCCCGACAAGATGCAGGCCAACTGCAGATGCAGCACATGTCCTTGCAATGGACCCTGTATTTCCTGGTATCTGTGAAGTACAGCCATCCATAATTCAGCACAACAACAAGGCAAGGCAAATAATCAACTCACTAGTGTTACATTGCAACAAGTTACTAGTTTGCAACACTAGTATGGCATGCCGTAATCAAAGTAGACCCATCCATAAATAAGCAACTACACTAGTATTGCACAGCAAATAGTTACTAGTTTACCCTCTTATTGTCCACCGAGCAAAACAGCAGCAGGGTTAGGGTATGCTGTATTACAAGCATTGCACTACCATCCATTTAAAGATGTAGATGATATTGTTCATGTGGTGTACGACTCAGCTAAAGTAGAGGGCCGTTCTGTATCTGTAAAAACAGATAGACTAGACCTCCTCCGTCTCTATATTTGTATACCGACACATCGTATAAGGGTTAGAGTTATTCTCTTCCCAATTATTGAGTTGATCGAATCTATCAGATTTAGGCATCACGTGAACAGACAAGATCACAAGGCGCAATGCACCAATCCGAACTCTTATTCAACCAGTGACTGTAGAATTCGAGCTTAAAATGGCAGACGGACTATCACATCAACAGAATAGCAGTCGGCCACAGGAATGCGAGCTCAAACCTCAAAATAAGGAGGCAGCAGTGACCACTTACCAGCGGCGAGACGAGCACGACGTGAAGCATCCTCCTGGCGCGCGCCACCTCGACGCCGCTCCCCACGGGGCCACCCGCGGCGCCATTCCCATCTCCATTAACAGCAACTGCAGAAACGTTTGCAAGCGCGAGGGACGTCAGAGACACAGACACACTGGAACGGGAGGGGGTGACAGTCTCTCGCCACTCACGGGAGCAGAAGGCGGCCGCGCGGCGCTGGCGCCGGAGGTGGGTGGCACGAGCGGCGGCGAACCCGCCGAGGCTGCCGCCGCCGCCGCCGCCGCCGCAGTAGCGGTGGCCAAGCGCGCGCAGGCCGGCCTCCATTCTGTCGTTCTAATCCGACAGCAGTCCGAGAGGGATAAGGCGGAAGCGAAACGGGCCGGGCTGTTGGGGTGGGCCTCGTGGGCTTTCGGTCCGAACTGTTTTGTGCTGCTGTGATGGGCTCCGGGTTCGTCGTTACATGAGATCTGGAGTGGGCTTAATGTGGTTACGACCCGCGGACCAAGACCCTTCTTCTGGGGCTCAGATTGGATGCTAGCACAAAATTGAGGCCCAACCACGAAGGAACTCAGGTGCTGGACGCAACTGAGAGCGACACCACTCCGTTGGCCACACCATTCACGTCGAGCAGCCACCCCGCCCACAGAGCAGTGTCGCCGGAGCCATCAGAATGAGAATGTGAAAAAAGGCGTCAGCAAAAGTCGCTGGGGAACCGAGGGGAGTTGTATCCCGGCGGAGCCGGAGCCAGCCATGGCGTTCCTTTTGCTGGAATATAAGCACCTGTCCGGCATCGATCCAGTATCTATACCCCAGCAGAGTACAGAGACAGATTCGGCTGTCTCTCTCTAGACTCTCTCTGTCTGTCTCGTGTACGACCGAAATGGCAATACACTCACCTCCCATAAAGGGCCGATACACTCCATCCATATGGAGCGTTGGATCCTAGGCAGGCGTACCCTTCGCAGGCGGCAGCGGCGCGATTCGGATCGGAGCAAGGCTAACAAAAGTGTTGTGTTGGATGGCGATGGGTGAATCACATACAAAGCCAGTGCCGACCGGATTGGGAATATAGCTTAGCATCCTCACTTTATTTGCCCACATATCATACGGGCAGGGGTAGAGCTGGGATTTGTACTGTGCTTTTTGAAAGTGGGCCATATAGCATGATCTTTAGGTACATGATGATCCCTCGGTTCCAAATGCTTTCTAGGTGCATAACTTTTACTTAACACTTTAGGTGTAGATTATGCCTAGATACATGATAAAACATATGTATATAGAGAAGTTAAAACGGATTATAATTTTTAATGGAGGGAGTATGACTAAAGCGCAGCATGACACTACAAACTTTAGGTCGTGTTGTACCTCTCGGTATGATGATGGGCAGCACGAGTTCATGACCGTATTTTGAACCGCAATTTGACCACCATTGACATGAAAACGGCGTGTAAGCACGTCTATAACGATGCAATACAATAGCCTAGTATATATCTACTATCATGCATCTCCGCTTATTATTTTTAACGGGTTTGGAAAATTGTTGAAATTTATCGTGAAAATGGTACATACAAAACATGTTTTCTCTATGTCATGAGTGAACAAAGAGAACCATCAAAGATATTTCGAAGGTTGTGCTTGCATCGCACCGCCACGGTACTTGTGTTAAAGCAAAGACTTATCTTCGCAGGTTCTCTTTGTTCACCGCATGACAGAGAGAGAACTAGCAAAGACTTATCTTCGTGTGGAGCTGTGTTAAAGAGTGAGCTCGACGCCTCGACATGACACGCGCGCGTGTCTAGAAATCTTGGCCCGAATCGTCGCAAAACAGGAGATCGAGGAACAGGGCCGTGCTACCATGGCCCGGTGGTACGAGTGGAGTGAAAACACACAGCCACGGCATACGATTCTGGAGGTGCTTGCATCAAGCACCCAAACTTGTCAAAAAATAATAATTCAGATGCTTATACGATTGCTTTGTTAAAATTATACATATTCCTCCATTATTGTTTGCTTTGCCTTGCACGTATCTAGCTCACGCAGATCGATCACCTTAATACACTATACTGATGCAAAGACCATAGGAGTAACTAGTACGGTGAAAGCAACGGCATCCATGCACTGTACGTCTATACTAGGGGGATCATGCATATATATATATATGAGCATACAATCACTACTAAAAAAAAACGTTTGTAGAAACGGAACAATTTTTTTTAGGGGCGGCTGGTGATGGAGCCGCCCCTATAGTGGGTATGTTCGGGACCCACGAGACCAGCAGCCCCTACAAATGGCACAGTAGGGACGGCTGATGATATAAGCCGCCTCTACAAATGGGTCGATTTATAGGGGCGACTCACTCACCAGCCGCCCCGGGGTTACGATTTGTAGGGACGGCTCAATCACCAACCGTCCCTATAAATCACACTTGTTCATCATGAACAGTTGTGATTTTCTTTTTAATCTCTGGGTAAAATTTGTAACTAGTCTTTCTCCCTCGTACTAACTCCAAATGTGATGATTTTTTCCCTAAAATCATGCCCTATCAAGTTACTGTGTTGATTTGGTCATTTTTTTCGTTTGACAAAGTTTGAGTAATTCAAATTTAAAAAATAACAAGTTCTAACAAGATTTTGAAACACCAAATAATTTCAGCTGAAAAAGTGATGAATACCAAAGGTGTATAACTCATCAAGATCTATAACTTTTATTTTGGTTATTTCTTCATCTGACAAAGTGATAGTAAACATTGTTCACTAATCAACATGTCTCTCATATAGTTCATGAAACTATGAGTGATATGTGAATTTGTGAACAATGTTTAATAACACTTTGTCAAATGAAGAAGTGACTAAAATAAAAGATATAAATAGTGATGAGTTCAACAATTTTTATGTTCACGACTTTTGTATTTAAATCATTTAAGGTTTCAAACTCTTGTTTGAAGATGTTATTTATTGAAATTCAAAATTTAAACTGTCCAAATTTTGTCAAATGAAAAGATGATCAAAATAAAAGTTGTAGATAGTGATGTGTTCAACAACTTTTATGTTCATGACTTTCTTATTTGAAATCATTTAAGGTTTCAAAATCTTGTTTGAAGTTGTCATTTATTGATTTTCAAATTTTGAACTGTTCCAATTTTGTCAAATGAAAAGGTGACCAAAATAAAAATTGTAGATAGTGATATGTTCAACAACTTTTATATTCATCACTTTTACAGCTGAAATCATTTATTGGTTGAAAATCAGGTTTTAAGTTGTTATTTTCTGAAATTCAAAATTTTAATTATCTAAAATTAGTGACAAAGATAGATGACCAGACTAAAATGATAGAGCATGATTTTAGAAAATTTTAGAAAAAAAAATCATCACATTTGGAGTTAGTACGAGGGAGAAAAAGCTAGTTACAAGTTTCAGCCACAGATTAAAAAGAGAAATCACACTTGTTCATCATTGATCATCATGAACAGTTGTGATTTTTCTTTTTAATCTCTGGATAAAATTTTAACTAGTCTTTCTTCCTCATACTAACTCTAAATGTGATGATTTTTTTCCTAAAATTTTCTAAAATTATGCCCTATCAAATTACTGTGTTGATTTGGTCATTCTTTTCGTTTGAAAAAGTTTGAGCAATTCAAAATTTCAAACTTAAAAAAAATAATAAGTTCTAACAAAATTTTAAAACACCAAATGATTTCAGCTGAAAAAGTGATGAATACCAAAGATTTATAACTCATAAAGA
Organism: Miscanthus lutarioriparius; assembly: GCA_904845875.1. NCBI lineage: Eukaryota > Viridiplantae > Streptophyta > Magnoliopsida > Poales > Poaceae > Miscanthus > Miscanthus lutarioriparius. The sequence continues at coordinate 79,211 of CAJGYO010000196.1, forward strand.
TCTATAACTTTTTATTTTGGTTATTTCTTCATCTGATAAAGTGATAGTAAACATTGTTCGCTAATCAACATGTCTCTCATATATTTCATGAAACTATGAGTGATATGTGAATTTATAAACAATGTTTACTAACACTTTATTAAATAAAGAAGTGACCAAAATAAAAGTTGTAGATAGTAATGAGTTCAACAACTTTTATGTTCATGACGTTTGTAGTTGAAATCATTTAAGGTTTTAAAATCTTGTTTGAAGTTGTCATTTATTGAAATTCAAAATTTAAACTGTTCAAATTTTGTTAAATGAAAAGATGATCAAAATAAAAGTTGTATACAGTGATGTGTTCAACAACTTTTATGTTCATGACTTTCTTATTTGAAATCATTTAAGGTTTTAAAATCTTGTTTGAAGTTGTCATTTATTGAATTTCAAATTTTGAATTGTTCAAATTTTGTCAAATGAAAAAATGATCAAAATAAAAGTTGTAGATAGTGATGTGTTCAACAACTTTTATGTTTATGACTTTCTTATTTGAAATCATTTAAGTTTTCAAAATCTTGTTTGAAGTTGACATTTATTGAAATTCAAAATTTGAACTTTTCAAATTTTGTCAAATGAAAAGATGACCAAAATATAAGTTGTACATCTTGATGAGTTTTACAACTTTGATGTTTACAACATTTTTATTTTAAATCATTTTTTATCTTAAAATTCAATTCAAATTTCACAAATTCAAATTTTAAATTTTTTAAATTTATTTTTTATTTTACAAAATAAAATGTATCATTATATCTATATATATATATATAAGCAAGTAATTTTTTATGTGTACGGAAAAATATAGCAAATTATTTTTATTACATTTCTACATTTATATATACATTTACACATTTATAAAAAAATATGCAAAAGTAATATTTAAAAATATGCGAAAATATTTGTAGGGACGACTGAATCAGAAACCGTCCCTACAAATGCATTTATAGGGGCGGCTGAGTATATATTCTAGAGCACAGTCGGCCCACCCATTCCTGCAACCTTAGGTCACAACACACACAGACAATCTATCTAGCTGCCGCTCCTTCCGCACCCCCTCTTGTGTTTTGTGTTCGCTCTCTCCTCCCTCTCCGCACCTCTCCCACCCGGTGGCCGGTGCTCTCTTCCTCGTGGAGGAGCTCGATTCTACAAGGAAGAGCTCAATCCGGTGAGGAGGGTCTCGGATCCGGCGTGGGCCCAAGAGGCGGCCACGGGTGGGCTTGAGATGCTGAGGCGTGGGCTCCAGATGCGTCAGCGGGCGAGCGCCGGCGCCCTTTGCCAGGTCTTCGTCGGCCCGTTCGCCGTCGCTGCTCCATCCACGCAGCTCGTACGCGTATTTCTTGGTAAGACATTTTGCCATCTGCCACCGTTTCTCCATCATGTGGCTGCCGCTCCGAATTATTGCGACAGCGTCAAGGCGATCCACCGATCCTGATCGACGCGCGAGGGATGGCGATCTATGCAAATCTCAATGATATGTGCCCGCCCAGCCTTTTGACAAAACGGAGGGTGGGAATAATTGAGCGTAGGATGCATGCAATTCATCACGAATAAAAATTAGCACCGCTAATCATTGTACTTCTGCCCGCCCAACGCAACGCCTGTAGAGTCTCTTAAGCATACGCAGTGAACTGCCCTAATCCTTATACAGAGACTTGCAGTGCAAGGGCAGCAACTGGCCTGCTCCAAAAGCAGTGAGGAAGCATAGTATGATTGTTTACTGGAGTATTTATCAGAGAATGCCAGGAACAAAACTTTATGTGTACTCTTTCACTGAGAAAAAAGAGGATTCATTTACTTATCTCCTGAAAGAATGCAAAATTTATTCCACCGGGAACAAGAATTGCCTCAGGGAGGAGTAACAAAAAGAAAGAAAGAAAAAAAGAATCATGTAAAAGAGATAATTACATGTAAAGAATGACCAAAAAGAATGTTAATGATCTTGTACCGAATCTGTTCACAAATCTCTTCGGCTTCTCCAGCTTGCTTGGCTCAACTCGTCGCTACAATCCCGGCTGCCGAATTCCCTCAACTGGAACAATCTAATCTCCTCGGATTGTGGCTCTAAGAATAGCTTGTTATTGAGCTTGTTATTCGGATCTGGCACAATTCCATCGATAGCTTGTTATTGAGCAGCAGATCTTTTTCTCTCTGTCATATTCTGTCGCCAGGTACATTTGGAAGAATGGGGGTTTACCTTAGCACTCCGCAAACTGAGAAGGTATCCGAAGATGGGGAAAATGATAAACTTAAATTCGGACTTTCATCTATGCAAGGGTGGCGTGCAACTATGGAAGATGCTGTAAGTTTCTATTCATCATTTAAATTTGCTTGTTGTGATTTTCTTTGTCGCTTGTTCCTAGTCTTGTACGTTTTACCTGGATTGACACACAAGTGATGGAATCCGATTCAGACTCGGGTATCCAACTCAGCATGATTTTACTCGATTTTCCAAATATAACTTGGAATCCAACTTTAATATAAATGTGCTCTCAGTGTCCAAGTTGGGTGTAATTATGGAAACTCACAGAATGTCCTAGCAATGTTTAGCAGTGCTATGCACCTGAGAGAAGGGGTGTCTTGTGTTCGTTAAATTTTTGAAATAAAATGAATACTTGCGTGTAAAAATAAATTATGTGCTGAACTGAGCCTGGTTAATTCATGAGTTGAATGGGGAGTTTTTGTTTCTGTCCATGATACCCTGTCCTGTTGTTGAGAGTGACAAAAAATGGATTAGCACTTTTTTTGTTTACATCACCATATTCTCCAGATGTTGGATTGATAATGCTTCATAAGTTAAACAGTGTGTCTGACATCATACTGAAAGATGGGCTATACTCCAACCTTGAAGGCTAGAATCAATTGAGAGGATAGAATTTGAATGTGTATGAGATATCTTGTTGAGTATAATGTATAACTACTAAAGGAGAAGCTGTGACTTGTTTTCTTACATAGTACTAATAGACTTCTTGATATGATTTATCTGTGTCTTTTGAGAGGATGCAATCTTGTCAATTTTATTAGTTTATTATGATCGTGTTTGCTCAGTCTATTGTGCAATTTTCTAGCACTCGGCTTTGCTAGATCTTGACAATGACACTGCATTCTTTGGTGTTTTTTATGGACATGGAGGTAACTAACTGCAAAGAACAGTGCCTTTTCAGCATTTATGATTGATTCCACATCATACCAAAATGGGCTGTTGACCCCTTCTTATTGCTTTCTTGCCTCAGGAAAAGTAGTTGCCAAATTCTGTGCAAAATATCTACACAGGGAAGTTCTCCATAGTGAAGCCTATGCAGCTGGTGACCTGGGTGCTGCTGTCCACAGAGCTTACTTCAGGTATAATAGCTTCTTTTATTTTTAGCATGTTTACCTTTTCACTACTTCATTGCTAATTTGGAGCAAATGATGTGAACAGAAATTATGATTGCGTTGTTTCAGAATGGATGAAATGATGCGGGGTCAAAGAGGATGGCGGGAACTCCAAGCACTTGGAGATAAGATAAATCAGTTTACTGGTGTCGGGTTTATAAACCCGGGGTCCTTCGTGGACCGACTTTCCAACAAAGGCTCAGCCCACCAGACGACGTTACGAACGACGCACAATTTATGGGCCGGCCCAAATACCTTAAACGACGCGGAAGGGAGATCCAGTCTCCGACCGAAAGGCCTGACCGAGAAGGAACGGCGCCCGCTTTCGACTCTGGCCCGCCTCTCCGACCGGAAGGCCTCGACTTCGACTCCGGCCCACCGCCGGACGGCCTCTCCGACCGGAAGGCCTGGCCAAACACCACTTCCGACTCCGACCCGCGTCTCCGACTGGGGATGCGCCAAACCCCTGCTCACTGCTCTTCTCCAACAGGCGCAATTAGAGCCGACTGGGACCAATCGACCGGGGACGCCCTCTCGGTAAGGACCAGGAAACAGACAGAGAAAGTAAGACAGGGCACTCAAGTCAACCGCAATACCAAGGACCGTATCCTGTACACCTGTCGAACAGTACCCTGCGACCTTCCTGGCATGATAGAACCTAAGCAGTGTTGTAGGCGCCGATATTTTCCTCTACAGTGTTGTGGGCGCCATCTACTCCCATACCAGACAAACACGGTAAGGTTCCCCCACGTGCCTCTGAGGCATCAACAGTGTTGTGGGTACCGGCATTTACCGTACCAGGCGAACATGGTAAAACCCCTTGCATGCTTCTGGGTATCAACAGTATGGCAGGCACCAAGTCTGCCATACCTGAAGAAGACAACGCGACCTCCTACATGCATCTGACATTAACAGTGTTATGGACGCCTACAATCATCATGTATCCGATAGCGTGGGCAACAAGACTTAGCATATGTACACTCTCTCCCTCTCACTTGTAAAACCATCCCCTTCATCTATAAAAGGAGATGCGCTCTCTCCCAAACAGGGGGATCGATCAGTTCACTGGGATACAACAATAGAACCACCAGGTTCAAACCACAAGCACACGTTCGAACACTTAGCACATAGCGGAGCTCCTGTCACTCTCGGCCCCTCAGACCAGAGTCCGACTGGACCTCTTGTACCCCACATCTTTCTCCTTCTCGTTTGTAACCCCACTACAAACTTCGAGCACCTGGGCTCAGGGATCAAGTCATCGACCGACTCAAACTAGACGTAGGGCACATTGCCTGAACCAGTATAAACCCTGTGTCATTGAGTGTTAGGCCACATCCGATCACAACGTACGGCAAAACTATAAATATTTACGTGTTGGTCACTTTCTGTACCGATAGTTGGCGCCGTCCGTGGGGAAGACGTTGTACGTTCACACTTTTTGGTCATCGGATGGCCCACTTTTCCGCCACCTTCACCATGGCGGGCTCAAGTGATACGACTCACTTCAGCTCACTGGAGTTTCCTGCACTCCCACCTGTTGGGATGCGGATTCCACCCGTCTTCGAGCCGTCCAAGGCCTTCCTCTTCGGAAGCCTAGACTCCATCGCCGACTGACTCCGTGTACTACACCTCCGCAAGGAGGCAACCATCCTGGTTCCCGTCGGAGGGGCGCCCTCCGTCGGCTCCGGGACACCCAACGGCTTCAACGACGAGGCGCCTGCGCTTCATTCCGAGCAAACGCTCTGCCAAAACCCTGCTGTTAGTAATGTGCATACTGTTATTTACTCTCTATTTACTATCTCCCGCCGATTATCCGGAGGGACCGTATTGTCCGCACCGCAAACACCGTACTACCGGTTCCCCTGCGGCCTCGCGTCCCCCACGGACGCGTACGCTCGGGGGCTCCGACGGACGCTGGCACCGCCCCCTCTCACATCCGAATTCGTGGGAATGGCGAGCTATGCTCCCACCACCTTCCACGAACTCCTGGATGACGAGGTTGAGAGCGACAGCTCCAGCATCGATGACGTGGCACCCAACCACCGTCCGTCCCGGGAGTGCGCTATGGTAGACGCTCCGGGACAGCTGCCGGTGGTTGTGGAGTCTATGCAGACTCACAACCCTCCGAACCCGCGTGCAGGGGCCCTCGCACTCGCACAAGAGCACGCCGAGGTGCTACGACAACGGTGGCAGAACCAGCCGTCGCCTGCGCCGGCGTGCTCGGTGCAGCACGTTGTGCCCCATGCGCGTGACCCGGCGAGCGGTGCTCGGGGTCGCGCCCGCCAGGTGCAGCACAACATCATGAACGAGGGGAACGACCCCCCACAATTCGCTCGGGCTAGCCAGAACATCGCCGCTTCGGTAATGCTTCTGCGCGGTGTTCCCGAGCCCGTCGACCCCCACAAGCGGGCGGTCTACCGGAACCTCCGGGCGCTAGTGGAAGCCGCCGCCGTTCAATAGGCGGAAAGCTCTGCATCGCGACTCCAACTCGCGCCCTCTCTCCCCACTGGGGGAGTGGGGACGCACCAGACGGATCACTCCATCCGCTCACCGCTACAGTCGCCAAGCATGGCTCGGGAGGCCGCGGCTGCGCCGCGGTCCAACCTGGCGCCTGCTCCACACCGACCGCCGATACGCGAATGGCTCGGTCCGCACCAAGACGCTCGTAGCATCATCAGCAACCAGCATCAGGCCCGGTATGATGATGACGTCCTTCGGGCGGCGATGAGGGCAGGCAACACAGGTCCTGGCCGGACCATCGAGGGGAGTGGTGAAACGCGCCCCAGGCATGGTCGCCGGCCAGACGACTAGAGTCCCAGTCCGGATGGCCCGGTACCACGGGCCTTTGGTCGACGTATCCGGAGAGCGCCATTCCCACAACGCTTCTGACCACCTACCAACATCGCCAAGTACACCGAGGAGACAAACCGCGGTATTTGGCTCGAAGATTTCTGGCTCGCCTACCGAGCCGGAGGGGTGGATGATGACCTTTTCATCATTCAATATCTTCCCATCTGCGTGGGGGAACACGTTTGGGCGTGGCTTGAATTCCTCCCACACGACAGCATCCGCGACTGGGCGGACCTTAAGAGGGTCTTCATCAGAAATTTCCAGGGGACGTATGCCGCCCTAGTAACTCCTAGGACCTCAAGAGCTGTCAGCAGGAGCCCAACGAGTCCCTGTAGGATTACATCCGTAGGTTCTCCCAATGATGCAACTGCCTCCCTGATGTCGTCAATGTGGACATCATCAGCGCATTCCTCTTCGGGATAACCTGTGAGTCCCTAATCCACAAGCTTGGCAGCCTGAAGCCCCGTACCACCCGTGACCTGCTCGACGTCGCCACTAACCACGCCTCCGGTGAGGAGGCGGTCGGAGCAGTCTTCAACGGAGGCCAGGACAAAGGCAAGGCCAAGCACGCGGACCAAGACGAGGGCCCCTCCACACAGAGGGGCAAGAAGAACAAAAAGGATCGGCGCCGGCCAGACAACACCGCGTTGGTCGCCGCAGCTGATCGCGTGGGCAAGCAGCCCCTGCAGGACCTGCCTGACCACTTCAACAAGCTCATGGATAGCCCATGCACCAATCACGCCTACCCCGTCAAACACCTCTACAAGGACTGTGAGCTCCTCAAATGTTTCCTCCGATAGGCCGGCGGGCCAAAAGAAGGAGACGGCAAAGAAGCGGTAGCCAAGAAAGGAGGCACGGCAGGCAAGGACGGGGACAGCTTCCCCAACCCCGAGGAAGGCATCATGATCTTCGGTGGATCTGAGGCCATCTACTCCAAAGCCAGCAGAAGGTACGCTACAGGGAGGCATGTGCCATCAAGACGGTCGTCCCCTCCTTTCTTAGCTGGTCGGAATCTCCAGTCACCTTCGATCAGAGGGACCATCCCTCCCACATCGCGAGACCAGGACGCTACCCGCTCGTCATCGACCCCATCGTCCGCAAGAAGCGCCTCACCAAGGTGCTAATGGATGGAGGCAGCGGCCTCAACATCCTCTACGTCGACACCCTCGACGCCATGCCCATCCCCCGGTTGGAACTCCACCCAGCGGGCTCTCCCTTCCACGGGGTGATCTCGGGAGCATAGGCATACCCGCTCGGGCAGATTGACCTGCCCATCACTTTTGGCAACCGAGCCAACTTCCTCTCAGAGGTCATCACCTTCGAAGTGGTGGACTTCCTAGGGTCCTACCACGCCATCTTAGGGTGGCCATGCTACACCAAATTCATGGCAATCCCCAACTACACCTACCTCAAGCTAAAGATGCCGGGACCGAACAACGTCATCACCGTGAGCAGCGCCTTCTCGCATGCCTTCATGTGCGACCGTGAGAATTTCGAGCTCGCCACCGTGGTCATCAACTCGTCCGAGCTCCCGTGGCTCGGGGAGTTATCGACCCCAGCAGTCCCGAACTGCAACAAACCAACCTCCTCGATGGCCTTCCGCCCGCTTGAGGAAACCAAGGCGGTAGGGATCAACCCCACCGACCCAACCAAGATGGTGCGGATAGGGACCCAGCTCCTAGCCAAATAGGAATGCGAGCTCGTCGACTTTCTGCGCGCCAATCACGATGTCTTCACATGGAAGTCATCTGACATGCCAGGCATACCGAGGGACGTCGCCGAACACGCACTGTGAATCATTCTGGGCTTGAAGCCCGCTAAGCAATGCCTGTGTTGCTTCGACAACGAGAGGCGCAGGGCCATAGGCGAAGAGATCGTCAAACTCCTGGTAGCCGGATTCATCAGAGAGGTTTTCCACTCCGACTGGCTTACCAATCCCGTTCTTGTTAAAAAGAAGACTGAGAAATGGAGAATGTGCGTTGATTATACTAGCCTCAACAAAGCATGTCCAAAGGACCACTTTCGTTTGCCGCGCATAGACCAGATAGTCGACTCCACCTCGGGTTGTGAGATCCTCTCCTTTCTGGATGCCTACTCGGGCTATCACCAGATCATGATGAAAGAGTTCGATCAGCTCGCAACCTCATTCATCACCCCGTATGGTTCGTACTGCTACATAACCATGCCTTTCGGCTTGAAGAACGCTGGCGCCACCTACCAAAGGTGCATGCAGTAATGCTTCATCGACCAAATTGACCCGCACGTTTAGCCTGATCAAGCCCGGCAGCCAAAACCAACAATCGCCGTCTATGTTGATGACATAGTGGTCAAAACGGCTCAAGTTTGTGACCTTATTACAAACTTGGCTGCAACATTCGTGAACTCTGATGGTTCAACATCAGATTGAATCCCAAAAAGTGTGTTTTTGGGGTTCCGAAGGGGAAGCTGCTAGGATACATTGTGTCCGAGCGCAGCATCGAGGCCAACCCCGAAAAGATCACGGCCATCTCCAACATGGGCCCTATACGTAACGTCAAGGGCGTACAAAGGCTCACCAGCTGTCTGGCTGCCCTGAGTTGATTCATCTCTCGGCTCGGCACCTTAAGATCCAGCGGCCCGTATACTTTGTCGGGGAGGTACTCACCGACCCCAAGGTCCAGCCCAGGTGTAGAAACTCCTATACACCATGTTGATGGTGACTCGGAAGCTCCTGCACTACTTCACTGACCATGAAGTCGCGATTGTCACTTCATACCCGCTCGGGGACATCATCCGCAATCGCGACGCCGTGGGACGGATCTCCAAGTGGGCACTCGAGCTCATGGGTCACGACATCAGGTATATCCCCCGTACCGCTATTAAATCTTAGGCTCTCGCAGATTTTGTCGCCGAATGGATGGAGGTGCAGCTACCGACCCCGGACGTCACCCTTGAGTACTGGACAACGTACTTCGACGAGTCCGTAATGGCCCCTGGTTCGAGGGCTGGAGTGGTTCTAATCTCCCTAGATAGGAGTAGGCTCCGCTACGCCATCCGCCTCCATTTCTCGGCCTCAAACAATGCCACGGAATACGAGGCCCTCATCAACGGGCTGCGCATCGCCATTGAGCTCGGTGCTACGCGACTCAACGTCCACGGTGACTCGGAGTTGGTCGTTGACCAGGTCAAGAAGGAGTCCTCCTACAAAAGCCCCCTTAGGACAGCATACTACCAGGAGGTGCGCAAGCTCGAGGACAAATTCCTGGGGATCGAGCTGCATCACGTCCCCCAAAAGGACAACGATGCTGCCGATTTTCTCGCAAAATTGGCCGCCAGGCGGGATCCGTCTCCAAGCGGGATCTTCATCAACGATCTCCACGAGCCATCCGCCCGTGTCCTAGAAGGTCCGATCTAGACACACCCCGACGCTAAGCTAGTGCCCGAGGGCTCCAACCCCGACGCTAAGCCGGTGTTCGGGGGCTCCGACCGTAGTGCCTCCGTGACGACGTCACCCGCTGATGTCGCCATGTTGGCACTCGATCAAACCGACTGGTGAGCGCCACTACTCGCCTATCTCCACGAGGGGGTTCTCTCACCCGAAAGGACTGAAGCCCGATGGATCGCTCGACGCGCCAAGACCTTCATCGCGCTCGGTGACGAACTCTAAACGGAGTCCATCAGGTGTGCTCATGAAGTGCATCTCTACTGACTAGGGAAAGCAGCTCCTCATCAAGGTCCATGCCGGGATCTGCGGACATCACGTGGCCCTAAGGTCGCTGGTTGGAAAAGCCTTTTGCTAAGGTTTTTATTGGCCCACCGCACTATGAGATGCAGAGGAGGTCATCCACAGGTGTGAGGGATGCCAATTCTATGCTCGGCAAACTCATTTGCTGGCACAGGAACTTCAAACCATCCCCATCACCTGGCCATTCGTGGTCTGGGGCATCGACATGGTAGGACCCCTCAAAAAGGGCCCGAGCGGCCTCCCTCACCTGCTCATAGTGGTCGATAAGTTCACCAAGTGGATAGAGGCCAAGCCCATCACCAACATTCTCTCGGAAGAGGCGGTCAAATTCTTCCTCGACATCATCTACCGGTTCAGCATTCCTAACTGCATCATCACCGACTACGAGACTAACTTCATCGGGAAGAAGTTTCTGGACTTCAGTGATGGATACGACATCAGGATCGACTGGGCCTCAGTCAGACATCCACGTACTAAAGGTCAGGTCGAGCGTGCCAATGGCATGGTCCTTTAAGGACTTAAGCCATGCATCTTCGATCGACTCAACAAGTATGTGGGGCGATGGGTCGTAGAGGTCCCAGCGATCCTATGGAGCCTGAGAACGACCCCGAACTGATCCACAGGGTTCACACCCTTCTTCCTGGCCTACAGAGCTGAAGCTATGCTGCCCTCCGACCTCGACCACGGCACCCCAAGAGTGAAGGCTTTCGATCGTGACCGAGCCGCGAAGGCTCAGCAAGACGTAGTTGACCTACTCGAGGAGGCCCACGAAACAACCGTCATCCGCTCCGCTCGCTTCCACCAAACTCTCCGCAGGTACCATGAAAGGAAGATCAGGGGGAGGATCCTCGAAGTCAGTGATCTCATACTTCGGAGGACCCAATCAACGAAGGAGAAACACAAACTCTCCCCACCATGGGAAGGACCCTGTACTGTAACCGAGGTGATCCAACCGGGCGCCTACCGACTGAAGGACAACAACGGCAACGTTCTCACCAACACTTGGAACATTGAACAGCTACGTCGTTTTTCTCCTAAATTTGGTCTTACCGCTTTTGTTCAACACTTGCTCCTGTAAAGCACCCCAGCCCGAACACTTTCAGCCCAGGTCACTCGGGGGCTCCATGAGGGTACAATACTAAATACTACCTCTCTTTTTTACTATCACATGGTAAAAAAAATTCTTCCAAATGAAAGTGCATTCCATTCCTTTGATTACCTAGCGTGACTTTGTTCTTACTCCCGACCGGGTGCACCCCGCCACGACCTACGGTTACGAGCAGCCGAGCCTCGCGGGCCATGCCCAGGTTCTCAAAAGTTGCAGCCTACGGAATGAACGGGCAGGTGCAAAAAAGAAAGGATAAAAACAAAGCTATGCTAGAATAAAAATAAGGAATGAATAGTGATTCTATCACAAAACAGAACTGATGTATTCATTAATACAAAAAAACTGTTCACACGGGGGCTCCCCCACGAACTTAACGATTATATTTTCTGGCTACTTCTACTCCAAATACTACTGTGGCCGCTCGGTGGCATCAGCTAATGCCAAAAGAGAGGCCACGGCACATGCCGCCGGACATAACCACCGCCGCAAGGGCTCCGCCCGGTTCCGCTCCCTCGACTTCGATGAACGCAATGGGTACCTCAAGGGCGTCGTACCCATAGATGCTCAGCAAAAGAGCATGGAGCTCCTAACCTTCTCATGCAGTCGAGGCAGCTCCTGGGCAGGGACGCTGCCCGCCATGGCTAGAGGATGTCTCATCAAACTTTATGAACTGACAAACCTGAGCAGCTGTAGGGGCAAAACCTCCCACCAGCATAGTCCTGAGTGTCTTCCCCTCCTACAAGGCTTGCCCGGAGAAGATTCACCGGAAGGAGTCCATGTACAGCTCCATCCGGACGAAGGCCTCACATACGGTGATGAAGCCAGCGACGTACGGCACCCTCCAGTGCGCCTCCTCCTTCGGTGGAACCAGCCCCTTCTCGGCGAAGGCGGCCAGCACCATCTCATCTATGTTGGGGGACCTCCAACTCGACATCACGCTCAGGAATCACGAATGGGTTTGTGAGTTCTTTCCTTCTCCCTTCCCCTATTTGAAGAAGAGGCGGAGCAGTTGAGGAAAGGCGAAAGGATTAGGGCGAGAAACCCTCTCCCTTTCCCCATTCAATGCGGATAGGAAACGGCAGGACGCGCCCTGACCGATGGGACGCATTCTGCCCAATGGAACGGTGCCTGGTCAGACGGGACGTGGCCTGGGTATGGCCCACCACTACCGCACGACCGGACACGAGAAACAAAGTGCCACCTCGCGCAGGCAGCCCTCCGCCTTCCCAGGCGGGACTTGAAAAGGCCCAACTACGGGATCTCCGCCCAGGAGACACCATTGGGCTTCTTGAATCGATCGAACGGCTCAGGAAAACGCCAAGAGATAGGTAAGGAGCAAAGGGATGCCCCATGTGGGCCATGTCGACTCCGTCACGAACGACGAGCACGAATCCCGGTCGGACATTTCTGATTGGAGCTCTTCAAACCCCGTCACTCGAGTCATCAAGGTAACATTACCAACCCCCACTATATTCTTTATATAATCATTCATACATCCATACACGCATTCATTCATTCCATACACCCGTGCCCCCAGACGATTCTACCTAAATCACCTGGGGGCTTGGGGGCTAAGGCATCGCATATGCGGTTAAATGCATCACAACGCTCCATATTGCGTCATGAAGCGGCAGTTGCCTTATTCAACATGAGCAACGACCGACCGAGGTTCGAAGGCCGGCCCACGAAGGGCTCGAGGCTGCCTCGTGTCAAATAGAGCCATGGGTGAAAACGTAGATGAGCCCCGAGCGTCCCTCGCCTAGTCTGCCCCAAAGCAGATAGGGTCATCTCAACCTTCTCGTTCGATCCTAAACCTCTACCAAACCCACATAATCTCAATCGAGGGGAGGCTAGTGGGCCACTCGGGTCGGTCTCCGGAACGACGTAGGCATATGCCGGGTTGCAGGTTAAGGAGCAGTGGAATGTCACAAGAGGGCTATGTCGACCCCGTCATGAACGATGGACCCGGATTTCACTCGATCATACCCGTTAGCGAGCTCACCGAGCGCGTCACTCGAGCCCGAGCAATCGAGGCAAGCGACGTTAGCTCAGCCCCTCCGGTTATGAGAAACCGCAGAATGGGTAACGCACAAAACTCAACCGACCCCTATCAAAGCCCAAATAGGGCTCAGGGGCTCAAGACACCTAAACTGCCTCAGCTGCGCTAGATGCCAGGATCCGCGAGCTCTGTCTCGCCCGATCCCTAAAAACTACCTCGACTGCGCCCGACGCCAAGATCCGCAAGCTCCGTCTCGTCCGATCCATAAAAACTGCCTTGGCTATGCCCGATGCCAGGATCCACGAGCTCTGTCTTGCCCGATCCCGAAAAAACTATCTCGGATGCGCCCGACGCGTGCGCCCGACGCTAGGATCCGTGAGCTCCGTCTCGCCCGATCCCCAAAAACTGCCTCGGACTACGCCCGACGCCAGGATCCGCGAGCTCTGTGTCGCCCAATCCCTAAAAAACTGCCTCGGCTGCGCCCAACGTGTGCGCCCGATGCCAGGATCCACGAGCTCCATCTCGTCTGATCCCTAAAATGTCTGACGTCAGGATCTATGAGCTCCATCTCACCCAATCCCTGAAAACTACCTCGATCCCTAAACTACCCGCTGACAAAACCTCCCGGACGATTTTGCCCGAATCACCCGGGGGCTACACCCGCGGGTGCAATCGCGCGCACCTGCTGATGAAATGAAACTTCCCCCGCTGGCAACACGAAAAACCCCCAGACGATTCTACCCGAATCGCCCTGGGGCTCGGGGGCTACACCCGTGGGTGCGCGCACCATCAAAACAGAATTCCCCCAGACGATTCTACCCGAATCGCCCAGGGGCGCGGGGGCTCCTGTCGGGTTCATAAACCCAGGGTCCCTCATGGACTGGCTTCCCAACAAAGGCTCGGCCCAGCAGACAATGTTGCGAACGACGCACAACTTATGGGCGATCCAGTCTCCGACCAAAAGGCCTGGCGGAGAAGGAACGGCGCCCGCTTCCGACTCTAGCCCGCCTCTCCGACCGGAAGGCCTCGTCTCCGACTCCGGCCCGCCTCTCTGACCGGAAGGCCTGGCCAAACACCACTTCCGACTCCGACCCGCGTCTCCGACTAGGGATGCGCCAAACCCCTGCTCACTGCTCTTCTCCAACTAGCGCAATCAGAGCCGACTAGGACCAACCGACTGGGGACGCCCGCTCGGTAAGGACCAGGAAACAGACGGAGAAAGTAAGGCAGGGCACTCAAGTCAACCGTAATACCAAGGACCGTACCCTGTACACCTGCCGAACAGTACCATGCGACATTCCTGACATGATAGAACCCAAGCAGTGTTGTAGGCATCGATATTTCCCCTATAGTGTTGTGGGCGCCATCAACTCCCATACCAGACAAACACGGTAAGGTTCCCCCCACGTGCCTCTGAGGCATCAACAGTGTTGTGGGCGCCGGCATTTACCGTACCAGGCGAACATGGTAAAACCCCTTGCATGCTTCTGGGTATCAACAGTATGGCAGACACCAAGTCTGCCATACCTGAAGAAGACGACGCGACCTCCTACATGCATCTGACATTAACAGTGTTATGGTCCTCCTGGGTATCAATTATAGATGGCTGTGTTGCCTAATAATGGTAACTCTTGAAGAATGACTTCCAATTTCCTGAACTGGAGCCTCTTCTTGTTATGCTGGAAGGCAATTTTTGGCATTTCTCTTTGTTGCTAGTTCTTTTGTTGGAAATGAACGTTCCATCCACCAGGCAGTCTTATAGAAATTTCTTGTATTAGGGACCGCACTCTGATTTTACTGGGCCAAATTGTGGGAGTACAGCCTGTGTAGCATTAGTCAGAAATAGGCAACTCGTTGTGGCAAATGCTGGTGACTCCCGCTGTGTCATCTCAAAGAATGGCCAGGTCAGTTGTTACTCCTTTTTTAGAAGACAGGAGGGGTTACCCCCTACTGGTAATTGCATTAATTAAAGAGAACAAAGTGCAAAGACTGGTATATTTCGACATAAAGTTTATGTGTGATCGTCTCATTTCTATACTTCTTCCACGTAACACAGGCATACAATTTGTCAAGACACCATAAACCAGAGCTTGAGGCAGAGAGAGAAAGGATACAAAGTGCAGGGGGTTACATTAAAATGGGGCGTGTAAATGGAACTTTAAACTTGTCAAGAGCTATTGGTATTCTTTTTTTACTTGCTTCTTTTTGTTCATACTTCTCACCTTACCTGATGTCTTGCATATGCAAAATACTTTTCACTATGGAATACCCTTATATCCAGATACCTAAATTTCTTTTGACTTTGTACCTTGGCATGACAAATTCTAGTGTACTAGGATTCTGGAAGAACCAATATACCAGTTCGATAAGTATATTTTTAAATCTCGAAAGAAACATGATTGATAGAGGTCCAAAACATGATTAATAAGTGTAATTGTTTTGCTAGTTGACACTACTTATTCTGCTAGTTAACAATTTGATGTTGTCTCTATGATTTTCTATTTTATGCTAAATTAATAGCAAGTATTTTCTTATTATTTCAGTTGCAGTCTGAATTTTCAGCATATTTGGATCTGACTTATATATACTATCTCATATATTAGGCTGCAATCTGAATTTTTAGCAAGTCTTGATCTGAATTATACTAATCTGTATATTTAGCAAGTCATGATCTAAATAATAATATCTCTTATAACATTCATTACCTCTTATTCTAAGATTTTCTTACAATATTTTATTTAGATCACAAGCTCTTAATATTGATGAGGGACATCGATACATCATAAGGCCCAAGGGGATGCTCCAAAATAATATATTGCAGTCTGAAAAGTCTAATGCTCCAAGGGTGTTAGATACAATCACTACATTGAGTAGTGGCACACTTTTTGGTACACCATACACGAAGGAGTTGCAGCATGTGTCAAGACATATACATATCGACATTCCTCATTAGCTTATATGTTTGTATACATACTTATAACGTTCACTTTACCAACACCTTGTGCTCTTGTGCTTGTGGTCAGATTTAAATTATATATATATGTTCTGGTCGAATTTAAATTGTAAATTTGAATTTTTTTTGACGAAAAATGTACTGTAGAGGCGGTTCTATACCGAACCACTCTTACAAACAAGTATTATAGAGGCGGCTGGTACTACAGCCGCCCCTACAAATCGATTTTGTAGAGACGGTCTGGGAACCACCCCTACAAATCGGCGATTTATAGCCACGCTTTGATAGGGGCGGTGGCCAAACTGCCCCTACAAATATCCATGAGCCGCCCCTACGAAGCCTATCTGTAGTAGTGAATCCAAGGCTAGAATAGGGAATTCACTTCACAGGAATATTCCCTCCATACTAAAAAATAGAGTTGTTTTGGACAGCGACACGGTCTCCAAAGCATAACTTTAACTATTTATTTTTATAAAATATTTATCACAAAGTGATATATGTAAATTTTTGTGAAAGTATTTTTCAAGATAAATCTATACATATGGTTTTTATATTTCTAAACTCAACGACTTAAAAGTTATTCATGATTTATATTCTCAATGTTTAACACAAGCCTTGTTCAAAACAACTTTATTTTTGAGTATGGAGCGAGTATATATAGCTAGGATCATGCACGCCCCGTGAACACTGACGTGGAGCCACATGGCAGGCAGTATCTTATATATGCCTCGGTGCTGCGCGACACGCCTCGATCCCATGCCATGGATTCCATCTCCCATCTGGGCACAGTCCTATTAAACTCTGAACAACGCTGTCGCCGAAGAAGCTAAGGTTATTAACAACTCACTCATCAGCAGAAGCAGCTGATCGGATGCGTTTTACGAGGCATCTATCTGGCTAGATCCAGTGTGTCCCTTTTTTATACTTTTGCTCTCTGCATTGCAGCCTTGCATGCGACGCAAGAGTTTTTTTTCTTTTTAAAAAAATTGTTGCGAGAGGTGTCACTGGTCACTGCTTGCGAAGACCAAGAACAAGGTACGTACATAGCCAGTAGGGTTCATGCAAGTACATGCAAATGCTCAACCAAGTGGCGATCGTGTGTGGCTGTGAAGATCGGTGCTCGTTGGAGTCGGTAGAATCCGCCGGTTTGTAGCGCTGGACGGCCAACATTTCCTTGCCTCTCTAGCTTTTCGTCAGTTTTACTCCTAGACAGCTAGAATCTTAGCAAGTGAAACCACCTCTCGGACTTGGGCCGCTTTTATAGGAAGATGAAGGCACAATCAAGTTTCCAGGGGTTGGCTCGCATGAGTTTCTGGTATTGATATACATGGGGTATCTGCAGTTGGCTACATGTTAAAACACTAGTATTTAGAATGAGCATCTCTAACACATTACCTGTCCTTCAACTCCTGGAGAGGAAGTCTATATAGATGATCTTTTATTATTAATTTGGGTAGTTTTTTTTCTTCTCCTCCTCCAACTGATTACCAATATCATTGAAGCCCCCTTTGGAGTAAAGGGAAAAATGGAGAAATTCTAGTGGATTGAAATCGTATAGGAAAATTTACTATGTACCTCTTTAGAATAAATGATTGGGTTCCTAAAAATCTTTTGAAATTCCTATGGGATGACTTGTTTCATAGAAATTGAAATTTTACCAAGAGGTTGAATCTCATGGGAAGTTTGCTTTGTGTCACTCTCTCTCTCAACGAATTCTTGTGTTTATTATCCCGCACTCCATCCAAACCTTCAATATCGCAGTTTTCTTTGTTAATCCGTAGAATTCAAGATGCAGGCCATTTTATTCTTGTGTTTTTTCTATTGCTGCGTTCCTAGAATTCTGCATTCCAAAAAGACCCTTTAAATAAAGTGGATAGAGGAGAGGAGATGGATTTACTACATTTGAAGGAAAGGATGGGTTTTAAATAGTTAATTAAAACTTTTAGTTATTAAGAAAAGAATAAGTAATCTACTGGAGTGATCTCAATTCCTCGTATGGTGCGGCGAGCTCTAGCAACGAACCAAACGCTCCCCAGTAGCACTTATTAGCTTGCTACCCAAAAATAAACTGAAATGATAAGCAGTAAACGCTGCAACAGTGCTAAATCTAGAAGAGAAACCATTAGAACGGAAAGGACAGGACGACATGGTGATGGACTGATGGGTCTCTGAGTTCCAACGACCAACCTGGTCACTCACATCACATGGCCTGCTAGGTAATGAACATCCTGGGGACCCCACGTGGCAGTGACATCAATACCACAAGGCCCCTTCCATAAACCATGATCGATACTGGTTTTTAATTAGTTATTAATTGTTACATGTATGTATAATAATATATAGAGGAGTCAGATTGATTTGATGGTGGAGTGCATTTACAAAGCAGGTACGTGCCCCCCTGTATGCAGAGCTCCGACTACCTGAGAAAAAAGAACAGAAACAATCAGAAAGTACCCTTGAGCTCCTCTTTGGGCCTTTTGCTAGCCCGCTTTCCTCGGTGCACGCACGTGTGGCCCACGTGGACTTGCTTGCTTCGCTTTACGGGGTTCAGGACGGGGCAGAAAAATATTCAGCGATCTAGCATGCCTCCCTTTTTCTATCCTTTTTTTTCGAAAGATTATCTCTTGTGTTCTAAAAAATGTTTTCTTGCTGGGTTAGAGCAGACTGTGACAGTGTTAGAGCTGCTGCTACATCTCGTTGATATAATAACCTACTATTTACGCTGTACTAGTACTTCTTCTTTTTCCAGCTGCGCCTGGTCAGGTTCAGGACTTGAGGCTCAGGAGTATTGTCGTGTTGGTTGAAGACAGGTGAGCAATTTTGTGAGCTCAGGCAGAGTCACAGGCTGTGTATACGAACGTAGTACTAACAAATGCACGGATCTGATCTGATAATACGAGATTCGCAACAGATGACGAGAAGAAAAGAAAAGGAAAGATACTAGTAGTAACACTAGATCTCAAGATCGCATCTCGAGATGAACTCTGAGCTTGCAGCGCTTGCGCAGATTCTAAAACGATAAATACATGGAGTACTCCATACTACAGGCATACAGCCAGAAATGTTGCGTTGAGCTGTGAGGTAAGTTCAGGTATCTGTCCTGTCTGTCGCCGGAGACGATTCGGGCGAAGAGTGCGCTACAATGAAATTGCAGGTGGGAGCCGGGAGGATCTGTGCCAAAGGGGCCGAAGAGAAAGAAGAGGAGGGAGCCCCTGGCGCTGGCTGCTGACTTGGATGGCCATCCATCCAAAGACACGAAATGGGCGGCACCTGCGGCTTTCCTTTGCGTGTCCTCCCTCAGCCTATTCGGTTATCGTTGCTGGTTCGTGTTTATAAAGAAGTACTGCTGGTTAATTTGTGTGAGAGAATAATATTATTCGGACTGAAAATTTACGATCATTTACGATAAGCCACAGCAAAACGAACAGGCTGTATGTTGTTGATATAATATGGGCTTGGCCCATATAATATTTAATAAATCAAATAAAACTCTATGGTACGTAACTTTAAGTGTTGTGTGGCTTAATACCATACGAGATTTTGACTGAACGCTGACTCAGCTTATATGGTTGGAAATTATTCATCTAAATTGAGAAGCTGAGAAAAGGATAAAGGCGTGCCACGCGCGCGGGCGCCGCTGCCGGCCGTGGCGAGGCGAGGCGGGCGGCGAGCGGGCGGGCGTGGCCAGTCTTTTGCCACTTAAATCCACATAATTACGGGAGTTACTCCCTTGATTGTGGAGGCGTAGTTACCGTCCCTTCCGCTTCCGCTTCCCGTTTTCGGAGATTCTCCGCTGCCTTCGTCTCCTTCCCCGGTCGTAGTCTTTTGCCACTTAAATCCACATAATCACGGGAGTTACTCCCTTGATTGTGAAGGCATACTGACTGCGTCAGTTACCGTCCCTTCCGCTTCCGCTTCCCGTCTCTGGAGATTCTCCGCTGCCTTCGTCTCCTTCCCCGGTCGCAGCCATATATCCTGTCTCTCCCGTCAGTCCAGAACCCGTCTTCCGCAACAGTTCCTGAGAGAACCACAGATCAGTAGCCTTCTGGCTTCCCCGTCCCGTACCTCTACGCGCACGGAGTAACGGGAGAGCAGGTGCCTCCAGAACCACCGTCCGCCTGAGAATCCTGCACGGGGTGAGCGGCGATTATGTTTTTGGGGAGCGATCCGCGACTGCTCGTCCATCTTCTTCCTACTGGAGATCGCTCTTGGATCCGTCTTCTCCCTGGAACGTCAAGGCGTCTTCTTTCTGGTGATCCGTTCGTGGGACTCCACTGCGAACATCTTCCTGCATCGACTGTAGTACGCGACTTCGAGCAACGCACTATGTCGACTAGTGCGAATGGAGCCTCCGATACCCTCGGCATGGGACCCTCCGCTTGGTACAGTCTAATCTATGTGATTACTGTATTTTGTATTTTTACTGTATCAATCTGTATGTCATCTATGCATGCTGTAGCGTTCATAAGAAATATACACGTGCACATATATGCTGTCACAAACCTGCTGATGTTATATTTCTGGATTAAACTGATAATGAAAATGCCTAAATTTCTAACAATCCAAAAACCTAATGATAGGCAATTTTTTGTCACTGGATTTGCTGCTGCTTTGAAGCCGAATAATTTTGATGGCAAGAATTTTATGATATGACGTGCAAAGATGGTATTGTAGTTGACTGCGATGAACTGCTATCACGCCGCACAGGGGAGGCCTGAACAGTTCACTCCTGAGGAGGAGCGAAAGTTCTTGATTGCCGATAACCTGTTTCGAGGCACCGTGATTAGTGCACTCCATCCCAAGTATGAGAAAAACTACATATCTTGCACTTCAGGTAAATAGTTATGGGATGCTCTTGAGGCAAAGTTCAGGGTTTTTGATGCTGGCAGTGAGCTGTACCTTATGGAGCAGCTGTATGACTATAAAATAGTTGAAAACCGTTCTGTGGTCGAACAGGCTAATGAGATACAGGCGCTAACGAAGGAACTATAACATTTCCCATGTCTGTTGCCTGACAAGTTTGTGGCCGGCGATATAATCGCTAAGTTGCCACCTTCTTGGAGGGATTTTGCTACTTCTCTAAAACACAAGAGACAAGAGTTTAGCGTAGCTGAGCTTATTGGATCTCTTGATGTTGAGGAGAGGGCGAGAGCAAAAGACAACAGTGGAAAAGGAGTTGAGTCTTCCGCTGCCAATATGGTGTAGAAGAAACTCATTTGCATCTCGTAATAAAAAGAAGAACATGCAAGAGAACAACAATGCAAAGCCTAAGCAGACTGCATAGTTTAAGAAGAAAAACAACAAGAAAGATAGAGGTTGCTTTGTTTGCGGGAGTGATGAGCATTGGGCAAGCGCGTGCCCAGACCACAAATATAAGCAAGAAAAGAAATCAGCAGATGTGGTAACTAGCGAGACTAGAGGAGGAACATATGGGTATGGTAATTCTTTACCCTTTGTTTTTTCAGTTTGCCTTTCACCTGAGTGGTGGATGGACAGTGGTGTTAATATTCATGTGTGTGCTGATGTTTCTTTGTTTATTTTCTATCAGGCCGGCAGGACTGGAGCCTTGCTGATGGGAAACGATTCGCATGCGCGTGTTCTTGGTGCTGGTACGGTCGTTCTGAAGTTTACTTCGGGAAAGACGGTGCTATTAAAGAACGTGTAGCATGTCCCCTCCATCAAGAAAAATCTTGTTAGCGCTTCTCAGATGTGTCGCGATGGCTTTAAAGTTGTGCTTGAGTCTAATAAATGTGTTGTATGGAGACATAGAACATTTGTTGGAAAAGGTTATGATTGTAAAGGCTTGTTCCGCTTATCTTTGCTTGACGACGTGTGTAATAAAGTAGTGAACAATGTTATTGTTTCGAATGAGTCGAATATATGGCATTCACGACTTTGTCACATTAATTTTGGCTGTCTCACGCGGCTTGCAAATCTGAATTTAATCCCGAAATTTAACTTAGTCAAAGATTCTAAGTGCCAGGTGTGTGTGCAATCGAAGCAACCGCGCAAGCCTCACAAGGCTGCTGAGGCGAGGAACTTGGCACCGTTAGAACTCGTTCATTCTGATTTATACGAAATGAATGGTGAATTTACTAAAGGCGGTAGACGATACTTCATGACATTTATAGATGATTACACTAGATTTTGCTACGTGTATTTATTAAAAACAAAAGATGAAGCGTTGCATTATTTTAAAGTCTATAAAGCTGAGGTAGAAAATCAACTTGAGAAGAAAATCAAGCATTTGCGGTCCGATCGCGGGGGGGGGGGGAATATTTCTCAAATGAATTTTCTGAGTTTTACACGGTGCATGAAATTATTCATGAGAGGACGCCACCATACTCACCACAGTCCAATGGGATTGCTGAGAGAAAGAACCACACTCTAACTGAGTTGGTTAATGCCATGTTGGAGACTGCGGGACTATCTAAGGAATGGTGGGGTGATGCTATTTTTACAGCATGTCATATCCTGAATAGAGTGCCCACAAAGAACAAAGAAATTACACCATTCGAGGAATGGGAGAAGAAGAGATTAAATCTCACTTACTTGCGAACTTGGGGTTGTTTGGCAAAAGTGAATATGCCAATAAATAAAAAGCGAAAACTTGGACCAAAGACTGTTGATGGTGTGTTTCTTGGTTGTGCTATTCACAGCGTGGGTTATAGATTTTTAATTATAAACTCTAGTGTTCCTGAGATGGCTGTTGATACAATCTTGGAATCTAGAGACGCAACATTTTTTGAGAATGAGTTTCTCATGAAAAATGCACCTAGCACAACTGGTCATAAATTTATAATTCCCCATAAGCATGAAAACTTTATTCCGATAGAACAAATTGAGGAACCCTATATGCAAAATCCTGAGGAGGATGACACTATAGTCACCAGAAAAAGTAAGAGACAAAGGACTGCAAAGTCTTTTGGTGATGACTATATTGTGTACCTTGTGGATGACACACCAACGACCATTGAAGAGGCATATTCCTCTCCTGATGCTGACTTATAGAAGGAAGCAGTACGGAGTGAGATGTATTCTGTTATGTCTAATGGAACTTGGGAAATTGTTGATCGTCTCTATGGGTGCAAACCTATAGGGTGCAAATGGGTGTTTAAGAAAAAGCTTAGGCCTGATGGTACTATTGAGAGGTACAAGGCAAGGCTTATGGCCAAGGGTTATACCCAAAAGGAAGGTGAGGATTTATTTGATACTTATTCACCGGTTGCTCGATTGACCACAATTCGAATTTTGCTTTCCCTGGCAGCCTCTTATGGTCTCATCGTTCATCAAATGGACGTTAAGACAGCTTTCCTAAACGGAGAGTTGGAGGAGGAGATCTATATGGATCAGCCTGATGGGTTTGTAATAAATGGTCAAGAAGGCAAGGTGTGTAAATTATTAAAGTCATTATACGTCCTAAAACAAGCTCCTAAGCAATGACATGAGAAGTTCGACAGAACTTTAACATCTGCTGGCTTTGTTGAAGCTGAGAAATGTGTATACTATCGGTATGGTGGGGGTGAAAGAGTCATTTTGTGCTTATATGTTGATGACATACTGATCTTTGGATATAGCCTCAAAGTGATCGAGGAGGTAAAGGAATTTCCATCTAAAAATTTTGAGATGAAAGATTTGGGAGAGGCTGATGTTATTCTTAATATCAAGCTTCAAAGAGAAGGTGATGGTGGGGTAACTCTGTTACAAACCCACTATGTGGAAAAGGTACTGAGTCGTTTTAGGTTTAGTGACTGTACACCTGCTCCTACACCTTATGACCCTAGTGTGCTATTGAGGAAAAATAGAGAATATCAAGGGATCAGTTGAGATATTCCTAGATCATTGGTTCGCTCATGTATCTTGCTAGTGCAACAAGGCCTGACATCTCATTTGATGTGTGCAAGCTGAGCCGGTTTGTATCAAACCCGGGAGATGATCACTGGCGTGCTCTTGAGAGAGTAATGCACTACCTAAAAGGGACCATGAGCTATGGTATTTGTTATACCGGACATCCAAAAGTGCTGGAAGGCTACTGTGATGCCAACTAGATTTCTGACGCTGATGAGCTTTATGCCATAAGTGGATATGTGTTTTCGCTTGGAGGTGGCACTGTTTCCTAGAAGTCTTGCAAGCAGACTATCTTAACGAAGTCTACAATGGAAGCAGAACTCACAGCATTAGACACTGTTGGATCTGAGGCTAAGTGGCTTCGTGATCTCCTTATGGATTTACCGGTTGTTGAAAAATCTATACCGGCTATTTCTATGAACTGCGACAACCAGACTGTGATTACAAAGGTTAACATTTCTAAGGACAATATGAAGTCCACAAGGCATGTTAAGAGATGACTAAAATCTGTCAGGAAATTAAGAAACTCCGGAGTAATAGCGTTGGACTATGTCCACACGTCTAACAATCTCGCAGATCAGTTCACTAAGGGTCTATCACACAATGTGATAGAAAGTGCATCGAGAGAGATAGGTTTGAGACCCACTTGAAATTTACTATAGTGGTAACCTATTCTATGTGATCGGAGATCCCGTGAAGGACGGTAAAACAAGCTAGTAGTAAATTGTGAGGAAAGATCATTAGTAAGACTCATTTCTGATGCATATCTTTTCTTTCTGTAAGGCAGGCTGGCTTTTGCCTTAATGTGTTCTAAGTGGCTTGTCAAAGCAAAGATGTTGTCCTACAGAACATCTTTTGAGGAACACACCTATATGAGTCAGACTGCTGGTCACAGTCTATGAGATTTGGGTGATCTCTAAATACTCATGAAAGGCACTGAAGTATGACTTATATGCTTAAAATAGTGGGGATGCCTTTTGCTGTCCAGTATCAGCTAAGGACTTTAGTGACATTCACCTCACACAAAACTGTTAATTTAAGGCTTAGTCTATTGTTCAGTTATGACTGAGTGAAACTGTTGTTCTAGATGAATGTTCAACTTAACAGTCTCCATCGAAATACTGGTATATAAAAGAAATGTGGTTATAAGACTACTTTGTTACAAACCCTAGAGTTTGGTGGGGATTGTTGGATATAATATGGGCTTGGCCCATATAATATTTAATAAAATCAAATAAAACTCTATGGTACGTAACATTAAGTGTTGTATGGCTTAATACCATACGGGATTTTGACTGAACGCTGACTCAGCTTATATGGTTTGAAAATTATTCATCTAAATTGAGAAGCTGAGAAAATGATAAAGGCATGCCACACGCGCGCGCGCCGCCGCTGCCGCCGGCCGGGCCGGCCGTGGGCGTGGGCGCGGGTCGGGCCGAGGCCGAGGCGAGGCGGGCAGCGAGCAAGCGGGTGGGCGTGGCCAGTCTTTTGCCATTTAAATCCATATAATCACGGGAGTTACTCCCTTGATTGTGGAGGCGTACTGACTGCGTTAGTTACCGTCCCTTCTGCTTCCGCTTCCCGTCTCCGGAGATTCTTCGCTGCCTTTGTCTCCTTCCCCGGTCGCAGCCATATATCATGTCTCTCCCGTTAGTCCAGAACCCGTCTTCCGCAACAGTTCTCGAGAAAACCACAGATCAGCAGCCTTCTGGCTTCCCTGTCCTGTACCTCTGCGCGCACGGAGTAACGGGAGAGCAGGTGCTTCCGGAACCACCGTCCGCCTGAGAATCCTACACGGGGTGAGCGGCGATTAGGTTTTTGAAGAGCGATCCATGACTGCTCGTCCATCTTCTTCCTACTGAAGATCGCTCTTGGATCCGTCTTCTCCCTGGAACGTCAAGGCGTCTTCTTCCTGGTGATCCGTTCATGGGACTGCATTGCGAACATCTTCCTGCATCGACTGTGGTTCGCGACTTCGAGCAACGCACTATATCGACTAGTGCGAATGGAGCCTCCGATGCCCTCGACATGGGATCCTCCACTGGGTACAGTCTAATCTCTGTGATTACTGTATTTTGTATTTTTACTGTATCAATCTGTATGTCATCTATGCATGCTGTAGCGTTCATAAGAAATATACACATGCACATATATGCTGTCATAAACCTGCTGATGTTGTATTTATGGATTAAACTGATAATGAAAATGTCTAAATTTCTAACACTCCACACCTGATGCATCTCACATCTCATGTACTCAAGTCTGTCTGGTGTTGGGATCGAGATGCATGCGATGTAACCGTGTGTGGAGCCAACTAGGCCCGGGGCCCCGTCAATTGTTTTCGGTTTGGTCGAGATGTGATCACGGTCCATCACTGTAGAAATGGAGAGTTTTCTCCCCAAAGAAAAAAGTAGAAATGGAGGAGTATGATCAACGTTTGATGCCTGCTTTACATTACTAGCACTTTACTTCCCTCCATCAGTTCACTGACTGTCATTCAATCTGTTCGTTTATTGGTTTCCGTTAGGGCTTATCAGCCTGTCTATTTTATTTTTTTCTCACAACAAACCAGCATCAGTCGGGCTTATCATCCCAGAAACCAACTAGCGAACAGGTCGATTGTTGGGTTCATAAACCCGGGGTCCCTCATAGACTAGCTTCCCAACGAAGGCTCGGCCCAGCAGACAACATTGCGAGCGACGCGCAAACTCCTGGGTCGGCCTAAATACCTAAACGACAGGCCAGAAGGGCGATTCAATCTCCGACCGAAAGGCCTGGCCGAGGAGGAACGGCGTCCGCTTCTGACTCCGGCCCGCCTCCGAACGGCCTCTCCGACGACGGAAGGCCTGGCCAAACACCACTTTCGACTCCGACCTGCGTCTCCGACCGGGGATGCGCCGGACCCCTGCTTACAGCTCTTCTCCATCTGGCGCAATCAGAGCCGACTGGGACCAACCAACCGGGGGCGCCCGCTCATTGAGGACCAGGAAACGGACGGAGAAAGTAAAGCAGGACACTCAAGTCAACCGCAATACCGAGGACCGTACCCTGTACACCTGCAAGATAGTACCAACAGGACATGTCAGAAGGGTACCCTACAACCTTCCTGACATATCAGAACCCAAGCAGTGTTGTGGGCGCCGACATTTGCCCTACAGTGTCATGGGCGCCATCAACTCCCATACTAGACAAACACAGTAAGGCTCCCCCACATGCCTCTGGGCATCAACAGTGTTGTGGGTGCCGACACTTACCATACCAGACGAACATGGTAAGACCCCCTACATACCTCTGAGCATCAACAGTATGACAGACACCGACGTCTGCCATACCAGAAGAAGACGACGCAATGTCCCACATGCATCTGACATTAACAGTGTTATGGGCGCATACAATCATCTTGTACCCGACGGCGTGGACAACAAGACTTAGCATACGTACACTCTTCCTCTCTCACTTATAAGGCCGTCCTCTTCATTTATAAAAGGGGATGCGCTCTCTCCCAAAAAGAGGATCGATCAGTTCACTCACACACGACAACAAGAACCACTAGGTTCAAATCTCGAGCACACGCTCAAACACTCAGCGCACGTAGGAGCTCCCGTCACTCTCGGCCCTTTAGACCAGAGTACGACCGGGCCTCTTGCACCCCCATCTTTCTCTCTTCCGTTTGTAACCCCACAACAAACTTCGAGCACCTGGGCTTAGGAATAAAGTCACCGACCGACTCAAACTGAACGTAGGACACGTTGCCTGAACCTGTATAAACCCTGTGTCATTGAGTGCTAGGCCACATCCGATCACAACGTACTATAAAAATACAGATATTTACGTATTCGTCACTTTCTACACCGACACCGATTGTTGGTTGGAACGAGCTGAGTAGTAGCCGAGCAGGTGGTGTTAGCTTCGTTACTTTCAAATCATCATCTGAACGAACGGATGGATTCACATAAGCACGTCCTAGATTCACGAGTGATGTGAACTGTGTAGAAGTACGCTAGGTACAAGCAAAAAAAAATTGTCCCTACTGCCTGCAACACAGACACACCCCTAGTTGTTTGCCACGTTTGCTTGGCTGATAAGCCATGACTGAAAGTACTGTTGGCTGATTTATTGTGAGAGAAAAATATTGTTCGTTGGCTGAAAAAATATGGCTTAAAAGCCAAGCGAAGAGGGCGGTCATTAGCCTTAGTCAACCCTCTGCCGGACGACTTACTTTGTATATAAAGGGTGTTTAGTTGCTCCTTCTAAATTTTAGTCATCGTCCCATCAAATGTTTAGACATATGTATGAAGTATTAAATGTAGACTAATTACGAAAATAATTACATAATTTGCGACTAATTTGTGAGACGAATCTTTTAAACCTAAGTAGTCCTTGATTTGACAATGTGGTGCTTCAGTAACATATGCTAATGACGGATTAATTAGACTTAATAAATTCGTCTCGTGGAATACTGCCGGATTCTGTAATTTATTTTTTATTAGTATCCAAACACCCTATGTGATATCCTCATATAACACCTCCTAAATTTTAGTCACATGTACAACAACACACGAGCACGCATCGTCTCCCATCGTGCTGGCATTTTAAACCCCGTACCAACCCTGCAATCCGGGAGGAGCCAGCTGCATGTGTCCTGCGTATGCATGCACCGATGGCGCCATTGACCCCAGCGACTTGCACCACCGCATCCTATATACTTGGAGCCCTATACGTATGGTAGCTAGCAATACTACTCATTTGCACAAGGGTTAGTTTGTGTACTTTTTGTTCAATGTCAGACGACTAACTCCCTGGAAAAAAAAATCGCATGCGGACCATCCACATGCAGCACCGTACGTCCGCATGCTGCTTGGTGCGGACGATCCCCACTCAATTTTTTCCCAACTCCCTAGGGTTCGTTAGTTTAAGCGGGGGCAACGATTGTGAAGGGGGGCTATACTATACGGTGGGTTAGCACCACGCCAAGCGGCGAAATGGTTAGCCGTACGTCCTCCTCTGGCCTCTCCCTTGTCCTCGGGCGGTTGGTTTCGTGCCATGCGCGCCCGACGCGACGTCGTGGCGGTCGATGACGCACGCCCGCCGGTGACGCGCGCAACGCGACGCAGGGCGTGCCCCCCGGCCTGTTGCTTCCGAGACCGTACCAGCGCGGGCGTGAGGTGCGGTTGCGGAGGGGGGTGCGGGGTTTCGGCCTCTTCCGAGTCTTGCTCCGCTCGCGCTTGGGCGCTTGGCGAGGCCGGCATGCACGCACGCCGCTTCGGTCCCGTTACATCGACGCGGCGCGTCATGGGGCAGGCGGGCCTGGCTGGCACGGTGGCGGCACCGACCGCTCCGGTGACGATGGAGGCATGATGCCTTGCATCGCACGACGATGTAGCCATGCCGTACCGCTTAGAGCTTGCGGTGTACAACTGCGCCGCACCAGAGGAAAAGAAATTTGCTAGAGCCAGACTTTTCATTGCTTTGTTCCCTTTTCATAATGGACACGCGATGACTTCAACGACGAGGCGCCTACGCTTCATTCCGAGCAAACTTTCTACTCAAACCCCGCTGTGAGTAATGTACATGCTGTTATTTACTCGCCATTTACTATCTTCCGCTGATTATTCGGAGGGACCGCATTGTCTGCACTGCAACCACCGTACGACCGGTTCCCCTACGTCCTCGTGTCCTCTGTGGACGCGTACGCTCGGGGGTTCCAAAGGACGCTGGCGCCGCCCCATCTCACATCCGAATTCGTGGGAATGGCGAGCTATGCTAACACCACTTTCCATGAACTCTTGGATGACGAGGTTGAGAGCGACGGCTCCAGCATCGGCGATGTGGCACCTAGCCACCGTCCATCCCGGGAGTGCGCTATGGCGGACGCTCCAAGATAGTCGCCGGTGGTAGCGGAGTCCTTTCATACTCACACCCCACCGGACCCTCGTGCGGGGGCCCTCGCGCTCGCACAAGAGCCCGCCGAGGAGCTACGACAACGGCGGCAGAACCAGTCGACGCGCTCGGTGCAGCACGTTGCGCCCCATGCGCATAACCCGGCAAGCGGCGCCCGGGGTCACACCCGCCAGGTCCAGCGTGACATCATGGATGAGGGAAACGACCCCCCACAGTTCGCTCGGGCTAGCCAGAACATCACCGCTGCGGCAATGCTTCTACGCGACGTTCCCGAGCCCATCAACCCCTAGGAGCGGCCGGTCCACCAGAACCTCCGGGCGCTGGTGGAAGCCGCCGCCGTTCAACTGGCGAAAAGGTCCGCATCGCGACTCCGACTCATGGCCTCTCTCCCCACCAGGGGAGTGGGGACGCACCAGACGGATCGCTCTATCCGCTCACCGCTACAGTCACCAAGCGCAGCACAGAAGGCCGCAGCTGTGCCGCGGTCCGACTAGGCGCCTGCTCCATACCGACCGACGGTACGCGAACGACTTGGCCCGAACTAAGACGCTCGTAGCATCATCAACAACCAGCATCAGGCCTGACATGATGATGATGTCCATCGGGCGGCGGTGAGGGCAGGCGACATGGGGCCCGGCCGAACCATCGAGGGGAGCGGTGAAACGCGCCCTAGGCATGGTCACCGGCCAGACGATCGGAGTCCCAGCCTGGATGGCACGGGACCACAGGCCTTTGGCCGACGCATCTAGAGAACGCCGTTCCCACAGCGCTTCCGATCGCCAACCAACATCGCCAAGTACACCGGGGAGACGAACCCCGGTATATGGCTCGAAGATTTCCGGCTCGCCTGCCGAGCCTAAGGGGTGGATGATGACCATTTCATCATTCAATATCTCCCCATCTACGCCGGCGAACATGTTCGGGCATGGCTTGAATTCCTATCGAACGACAGCATCCGTGACTGGGCGGACCTCAAGAGGGTCTTCGTCGGAAATTTCCAGGGGACGTATGTCCCCCTGGTAACTCCTGGGACCTCAAGAGCTGCCAGTAGGAGCCCAGCGAGTCCCTGCGGGATTACATCCGTAGGTTCTCCAAACGATGCAACTCCCTTCCTAATGTCATCGACGCGGACGTCATCAGCGCATTCCTCTTCGGGACAACCTGCGAGTCCCTGATCCACAAGCTTGGGTGTCTGAAGCCCCATACCACCCGCGACCTGCTCGACGTCGCCATGAACCATGCCTCCGGCGAGTAGGCGATTGGAGCGGTCTTCAATGGAGGCCAGGACAAAGGCAAGGCCAACCGTGAGGACCAAGACAAGGGCCCTTCCACCCAGAGGGGCAAGAAGAACAAAAAGGATCGGCGTCGACCGGCCAACACCGCGATGGTCGCCGCAGCTGATCGCATAGGCAAGCATCCCCAGCAGGGCCTGCCTGACCACTTCAACAAGCTCATGGATAGCCCATGCACCAATCACGCCTTCCCCGTCAAACACGTCTACAAGGACTACGAGCTCCTCAAACGTTTCTTGTGATAGGCCGGCGGGCCGAAAGAAGGAGACGGCAAAGAGGCGGTAGCCAAGAAAGGAGGCGCGGCGGGCTAGGACAGGGACAGCTTCCCCAACCCCGAGGAATGCATCATGATCTTTAGGGGATCCAACGCCATCTACTCCAAGCGCCAGCACAAGGTACGCTACAGAGAGGCATGCGCCACCGAGACGACCCTCCCCTCCTTCCTTAGCTACTCAGAATCTTCGATCACCTTCGATCAGAGGGACCATCCATCCCACGTCGCCAGACCGGGACGCTACCCGCTCATCGTCGATCCCATCGTCCGCAAGAAGCACCTCACCAAGGTGCTGATGGACAGAGGAAGCGGCCTCAACATCCTCTACGTCGACATCCTCGACGCCATACGCATCCCCCAGTCAGAACTCCACCCAGCGGGCTCTCCTTCCACGGCGTAATCCCAGGAGCGCAGGTGTACCCGCTAGGGCAGATCGACCTGCCCGTCATGTTTGGCAACCGAGCCAACTTCTGCTCGGAGGTCCACACCTTCGAAGTGGTGGACTTCCCAAGGTCCTACCAGGTCATCTTGGAAGGGCCATGCTACGCCAAATTCATGGTGATCTCCAACTATACCTACCTCAAGCTGAAGATGCCAGGACCGAACGGCGTCATCACCGTGGGCAGTGCCCTCTCGCACGCCTTCACGTGCGACCGCGAGCATTTCGAGCTCGCCACCACTGTCATCAACTTGTCCAAGCTCCCATAGCTCGGAGAGTCATCGACCCCAGCAGTCCCGGACTACAACAAACCAACCTCCTCGATGGCCTTCAGCCCACTCGAGGAAACTAAGGCGGTGGGGATCGACCCCACTGACCCAACCAAGACGGTGCGGATCGGGACCTAGCTCCCAGCCAAATAGGGATGCAAGCTCGTCGACTTCCTACGCGCCAATCGTGATGTCTTCGCATGGAAGCCATCTGACATGCCGGGCATACAGCGGGACATCGCTGAGCACGCACTGCACCTCATCCTGGGCTCGAAGCCCACTAAGCAACACATGCATCGCTTCAATGACGAGAGGCGCAAGGCCATAGGCGAAGAGATTCCCAAACTCCTGGCAATCGGATTCATCAGAGAGGTATTTCACTCCGACTGGCTTGCCAATCCTATTCTTGTTAAAAAGAAGACCAGGAAATGGAGAATGTATGTTGATTATACTGGCCTCAACAAAGCGTGTCCAAATGATCACTTTCCTTTGCCACGCGTAGACCAGATAGTCGACTCCACCACGGGATGCGAGATCCTCTCCTTTCTGGATGCCTACTCAGACTATCACCAAATTGCGATAAAAGAGTCTGATCAACTTGCAACCTCATTCATCACCCTGTATGGTTTGTACTATTACGTAACCATGCCTTTTGGTCTAAAGAACGCTGGCGCCACCTACCAAAGGTGCATGCAGCAATGCTTCGCCGACCAAATCGACCCGCTCGATCAGCCTGATCAAGCCGAGCGGCCGAAACCAACAATCGTCGTCTATGTTGATGACATAGTGGTCAAAACGGCTCAAGCTTGTGACCTGATCGTAAACTTGGACACAACGTTCGTGAACCTCCAAAGGTTCAACATCAGATTGAATCCC
Source organism: Miscanthus lutarioriparius (assembly GCA_904845875.1). Lineage (NCBI taxonomy): Eukaryota > Viridiplantae > Streptophyta > Magnoliopsida > Poales > Poaceae > Miscanthus > Miscanthus lutarioriparius. Next base: position 112,152 of record CAJGYO010000196.1, read on the forward strand.
AAGAAATGTGTTTTCGGGGTTCCGAAGGGGAAGCTGCTTGGATACATTGTGTTTGAGCGCGGCATCAAGGCGAACCCTAAAAAGATCACGGTCATCTCCAACATGGGCCCTATACGCAATGTCAAGGGCGTACAAAGGCTCCCCGGCTGTTTGGCTGCCCTAAGCCGATTCATCTCCCGGCTCGGTGAATGGGGGATGCCAGTATATAAGCTCCTCAAAAATATGGACGCCTTCGTCTAGACTGAGGAAGCTCAGTAGGCTCTGGAGAGCCTCAAAGCATCACTGACATCGGCCCCAATCCTCATCGCTCCCGAATGGGGAGAACCCCTCCTCCTCTACGTCGCAGCAAGCAACCATGTGGTGAGCGCCGCCCTGGTCATCGAAAGGAAGGATCCGGGACACCACCTTAAGGTCCAATGACCCATATACATCATTGGGGAGGTACTCACTAACCCAAGGTCTGGTACCCCTAGGTGCAGAAACTCCTATACGCCATGTTGATGGTGACCCGGAAGCTCCTGCACTACTTCACCGACCACGAAGTCACGGTCGTCACTTCATACCCGCTCGGGGACATCGTCCGCAACTGCGATGCCGTGGGATGGATCTCCATGTGGGCACTCGAACTCATGGGCCACGACATCAGGTATATCCCCCATACCGCTATTAAATCTCAGGCTCTCGCAGATTTTGTCATAGAATGGATGGAGGTCCAACTACCGACCCCGGACGTCACCCATGAGTACTAGACAATGTACTTCGATGGGTCCATAATGGCGCCCAGCTCGGAGGCTGGAGTGGTTCTAATCTCCTCAGATGGGAGTAGGCTCTACTACGCCATCCACCTCCATTTCTCAGCCTCAAACAATGCCATGGAATACGAGGCCCACATCAACGGGCTACGTATCGCCATCGAGCTCGACGCTACACGATTCTACGTCCGCTGTGACTCAAAGTTTGTCGTCGACCAAGTCATGATGGAGTCCTCCTACAAAAACCCCCTCATGGCCGCATACTGCCAGGAGGTGCGTAAGGTCAAGGACAAATTCCAGGAGATCGAGCTGCATCATCTCCCCCGAAAGGACAACGATGCCGCTGATTTTCTCGCAAAACTGGCCGCCAGGAGGGATCCGTCTCCGAGCGAGATCTTCTTCAACGATCTCCACGAGCCATCCGCCTGCATCCAAGAAGGTCCAAGACAGACACACCCCAATGCCAACCTGGCGCTTGGGGGCTCCGACCCCGATGCCAAGCCAGCGCTCGAGGGCTCTGACCCTAGTGCCTCTATGACGACATCGCCCGTCGACGCCGCTGTATTGGCACTCGATCAAACCAACTGGCGAGCGCCGCTACTCACCTACCTCCTCAAGGAGGTTCTCCC